>JAUMHH010189007.1:0-14284 GCA_032359455.1 Chlamys rubida
AAAGATTGAACTGACAAAGAACTAATGAAGATGGTACAAGGGTGGGCGCCAAGATCCCTCTGGGATCTCTTGTTTATTGCAAAAACACATTTAGATATATATTTGATTTTATTCAATATATTACTGTTTATGTTATATGTTATGTTTATGTTACAGGATTATACAGAATAGATTGATGCTGGTGATCATTTGTGCAATATTACTACTGGTGATTGGACTAGCTATATATTTCATTGTGAAGAGAAACTCTTGATGACGGTCTATGACTGGTGTGGAATGTAAACTATTGTGGGATCATATCAGTGGCAATATTGATGGACATTGGAGGGGAAAACAATGACTAGACCTGTATCACCTGGAGTTCACCAACTGATGCTGGACAGACAGTTGATGTTGTACACAGGACCACATCAAGAAGAAGAATGGCACAAATTCCACTCATTACCGACAATACATGTCATTGAGTACTTCTGATTCTTCAAAGAATATTTTCATTTAATATATACTGGGATCCTCAGTATTTCCGTAACTTGGTATCTATACATACCATCACTGAGTATACATATGGATTTATGTATGTAATTGAGTTTTATTTCATTATCATAACTCGGTATATATTTTATGTCTCCAAATTAAAACTGGAATACTGTAAAAACAGAAACGTTCATCAGGGATTTTTCTCAAATAATTATGTAATGTAAAGGTTGTGGGCAGGAGAAAAACACTTTCCAAAAAATACAATCCCAACACATTTTTTCCCTTACACAAACTACGAAATTTAACCCCGTGAAATGTAATGATTCTATAGTATTATAGGTAAAAGTAAACCTTCACAAAGTAGCTTACAGATGAACCAAACTGAAGTAAAGGTTACAGTTACAATTTTCTAAAGAATCCCAAGCGTATACGTATACTATGACAAATAAAGAGATCAGAGATTGATAATGTCCCAGTACTTTCAATGAATCTCATTTTTCACAACACCTTATATGATGTAGACATGAGTGCTATGATAGTCATTCCTTCTGATTTAAATAGTTTGTGTGGGTTACATAGAACAGAGTAGGTTACTTCACCAGATGTTTGTTAGGTATTGTGATACATATGTGTATTGATAGCTACGAGATTGTCACCCTCGATAAAGGTTTGTTTATCAAATCACGAGAATTATATTGTTTGTTATGTGGCTGCATAAACAGATGAAGGTTTGTTACCTTTTGTTATAAGTCACAAATATTTATATAAATAAGTAGGATGTACGTTAATTTTTGTTTTCATTTTCCTTTTTTGTTTGTTTTGCAGCCATGCTGTATTATACAATTTAAGAAAATAGAAGAAAGAAATATCTTAATTTTAATTTCATGATAATAACTGTTATTTCTTTCTGTTAGAACATAATTAACTTGGAACTCATATACAATGTAATAGAGCTAGATAAGGGTGTGGAGATAAACTTCATGACAAGTACAATTTAAATCTTACAGGAATTATCAGCTGTTGATTTAAGATTATTGTGATATTTCTACTTTGATATAGTTATGCATTTTCAATTATTTTCCATTATGAGATTTACAGGAAGAACAAGATGGCTGTCAACCAGCCATCTTGGATTTTGAGCATTAAAGTTTGTTATAACTATTTCTCAGAAAGTACTGGAGAGATCTTTCTTAAATTTCATGTGGTTCCTTTTGGTCCTTTGTTGTGCATTTTTAAAGTTTGGAACTGATATTCATTTATCACAGGTGGGTACCATTTATCACAGGTGGGTACCATTTATCACAGGTGGGTACCTTTTTGCTCCGAAGTTGTACATGTTTAATTTAAAGACTGATTGGAAGAATAAAATGTATGGCACTGGCAGCCATCTTGGAATTGGGCAGTTAAAGTTTGTTGGTACATGTACAGATGTTTTAATAATTTTGTAAGAAGTTTTTTCCTGTTTCCCGGTTTTACATGATATTTCGTTTTGTGCTTCAAGCTTCTTGATCACTGAAAAAAGGGCTGCAAATAATAAAAAAAATATGTCTTATTCTATTTTTATACATTACCTTTTTAATCAATAGGTCAAAAGAAAAACAATGCCAAACACAGCTGTACATAGTTTTGATCAAAGGTAAATCATGTTGCATACATTTGCTGATTAGACATCAATCCTAAAGATAAAAGAAAGAGAAAAAAAAATATCTTTCACAGAACTAATGAAGATCTTACAATGGTGGGTAACAAGATTCCTCTGGGATTCCTTGTCCTTTTGTATAAAAACAAATTTATTGTTGTTACTTCTATTTGTAATTGATGTTGTTAGTCAAAATGATATGTTCCATGATGTTTTCAGAGGTAAAGAAACCAAACAGATAGAAATATTTGAATTTGAAGGGTTTCTGATATTATATATTTGCAGTGTTATACTTGATACTGATCTGACTTCGTTTATGTAGCATGAATCATACTTTTGTTTCGACAGTGTACAACTTCTGTTTGTGTTAATCAGAATGAAATAATGTTGAAATGTAATCAGTAAAATGAGGTATTCGGTGTTGATGCGACTGTCAGAGCTGATGTCATCACTTGCTTTAAAAGTCTACACTCATAGAATAGCTAAACTGCAGATAGAGGCTGGATTGGACAGAGTTGACATGGTCTACTGTATCAAGTTTGTTGTGTAAACTTGCTTGCTATGAAGATTGTTCAAATAATTTAATCTTTACCCAATTTGATAAAACTGTTTCAGTAACAGAGACAAGGTTAATTTCTTATTTAAAGTATGATGTCATAAGTCGTCTGACCATCAACTTTTTTTCTGTTGATGGCTTCTTGAAAACTGGCCCAGGGTCTGATGTCTTGCTCCTTGGGACTTACCCCTAGGAAATAACACAGAAAACATTGCAACTTATAAAGCAATTCTTGGGACCAGAGACAGAGCCAAAAATGGGAAAATGTTTGTTACAATTAAAAAGTATTTTCCTTGGTAATATCCAAGTGAGCAGTACCGGTCCTGTGGACCTTTTGTTTTGAATAAGTATGATAGTTCAAAGCATGAAACTAGGATTAACCCAGTATTCTGCTATCAAAATACTTTTTTTTGTATAATTGCATGCCCATACTTTAATGAAATATCTGATTTGCAATCCAACTAATAAATAGTACTCATTGTTTCCCCTTATTTAGCATTCTGATTTTCACAGCAGGTTTAATTTAAAAAATGAATCTTCATTTCAGTAATGAGTATTTGTGCCTGTATGGTATTATTTTGTTTAAAATGTTCTGACTTTTAGCTATGTGGCTCTTAGTTGTGGTGCAATTAGATGTTATTTGGGGTATATTGATGGGAGCTATGTTTTGGAACAAAGCACATTATTTGATATAATTTTAACTGTAATAATTGTTATTTATGTACAAATAAACTTGAAAGTAAAATGTTGTCTTTTTAGTTAACTAGTACTGACTATATTTTCTTGATTACCTTAGTCACACCATTACTTGTTACCACAAACACCAGACATTACAGTAAAGGGGACATCATATACAAGTCTGTCCAGGTTCATTTCTACTCTATAACTTGAGTTCAGTCTAACTCAAACCTACAATCAGGGCTTTTTCAGCAACACACTCACTGGCAATTATTTCTTCAGTTGAAAGGTTAAGGTCACTGTTGCCATATATATTGATCAGTTTCTGTATAAGTCGAGGTCCCTTGGCTCAATCAAATTTGTGACATCTTCCTTGACCAAAGCATTTGCTTGAGATTGCTTTCCAGGTCTGGCTTGGTGCTTGCTGGGATGAAAGGCCATCAAGTTTATAATCCTGACCTCCTTTCAAGGTAATCAGTCTGTGTTAAGAAATATTTTCATGAATCCTGAGGCCATGAATACCATAAAATCTTGTCATTGTAACAGCCAAGGATTAGGAGGAATACTGCCTTACTGGCAAGCTAGATTTCCAGTCATACAGGCCTGGGGTTATGCTCACTTACACTCTCTGCACGCCAGGAATATGTCATAGCAAAATTGAAGGCATAAATACAGCTGTTTGATTGATCTGGGGTAAAATAATGGCTAGGCTGATATATGTCCTTTGAAGATTACAAAGGGCCGACACCCGACTTGTGCTGTCAGTCAAATTTTACCGTTACATGACCATGAGATTCTTTTGATGTACATCAAAGGATAAAACTAGTCTTCTTGTCTCATCAACAAGGTGGCTCGCACTGAGCCTTCAATTTTGCTATGACATATTCCAGGGGTGCAGAGAGCCTAAGTGAGCGTAACCCCTGGATATCGAGGATGTGTGTTACCCTTGGATGTACTCACTACGGTCAGTGACAGATAGCTGGATGGGCGCCTGCCCGCACAATACATAATGAACTAGTGTTATTTTGTTGAGTAAGTTGCTGGGGTTAAGCATCATGCTATCAAATTCAGAACCCATCTAAAATCAAATGAGTGTATTGTTTGATAGACCAGTGGTAGCATTGTACAGTAGAAATGGCTTGGTCCTAAAAAATAATTGGCATGTCCGAGATACACATGGGTAGTGGTTTCATCCTACACAACATCTACACAAATGTTTATATTTATAAACTACATTATAATAGCAATATTATTTTAGAATATTTTTTAAGAAGTGTTTTCCCAGTTTTCAGACTTTTTTCCGTGGTCAGCACATCAAAAAACACCAAATGATGCAAAAAGAACCCCCGCAGATAGGAATTTATTTTCTTAAAACCTATCTTACAATTAAATATCACCTACTCGATAACAAAAATAAACTGTACTCAAGTTTCAGCATAGGTCACACATGTGCCGAATACAAAAATAGACTACATGAAAAGCTAGCTTTTGTTGTGTAGACATGCAGATTTGTAAATCTAGGGCCAAAACTGTAGTCTCAAACCAAAAGCAACTTTTTTTCTTGAAAAATTATGAAACCCACATACTGCACTTTATCATGTATGATATGCTATTTTTAGTGCTGTTTTTAATTTTGATACATGTAATATTACAGGGGTTATTCAATGAACAAATATATCACCCATGGCCATCGTACACTACTGTACATTGCTACCAGTGTACTAGATTTATGAAAAACACTGTCAAACTATGGAGGGGGGTAAGTTTAACAATTTCTTGTTGTTGCAAAGTGATTTCCTTATGGTAATCTTACCAGATGAAGATCTTTACATACAAGATAGAATACAACAGTATAATGACGATCTGATGTATTTACAATATTTTAATTCATATTTTATTTTTCTTATATACAAATTTACGTACATATGTGTTCGTCTCAAAAGTTTGGTACTGAAGCTCTATTGTAGAGTCTGCATCACATAACGCAGAATCACAGATGGGGAGAAAATATTGTTAAATGTGATGGAATAATACCAGCTTTTCCATGTGTCAAAACTTTTGATTCCTCTTTTTATAGTTTGATGCACTCTTCAGGCACTTTCAATGTCAGCAAAAGTCTTAAAATTCCATGAGATTTCATTTGGAGTTTGTTTAGAGTTTTTCCCACAAGTCAATGAAATGAACACGAAGAATGATTTGTTGACCTCGCCTATGCTACCTGGACTAATGGCTGATTCACACAAGGTTTGTTGGGGTTATTTTCTAGGAGCCAGTCAGCAAGCCAGATCTACAAAACAAAGAAACAACAGTAAACTATTAAACATAAAACAACAAAAGTTGAAACTTTATAGTCCAGACACTGACATTTACATTCGATAGAATCTATATTCCTCTGGTACATGTATACATGTATTATGAATATTATATTATTTTTTTCTAAACACTCATCAAATCAACAAGCAAAGAGAATCTAAATAAATAGAAGCCCTTATGATATCTGATATAACAGATACATTAAAAAGTGCTTAATACATTTTAATGCTTGATACTTACCACTGGGTCGATGGGCTTCTGTTTACAGAGTTCTGTGAGTCCCTTGAGAAGGGTAGGGTTGACAGACTTGGCTAGGTAATCTTTCGCTGCCTGTCCAATAGGTACAGGTTCAACAATGCCTGAAATAAACAATATTTCACTTCAATATAACATCATTATTATAAACAACAGGCTGATGTAAGTCATCTATATTTATATTTTATTCAATAAGCATTTCTGTTAACAAAAGAAATTTAAGTAGGAATTACCTGGTAGATGCAAAATGCATTTTGGTGTTTGAACATGCAGTCACCTGTCTTAAATATATTAAAATAATTGGTATAAAAATAGACATGTAATGGATTTACTTGATTGTATGATTATAAGAAAACTACACTATTTCACATTTTGTAAGTGGTGACTGTAAACTGTAGGTAAACATTTTGCATCAGAAATGCTGCACATTAGTTTTTTGGTTAATAGTTTATTTTTCAGTTTGGATACATATATAATGTACTCAAAATTAGACATTCACTCTTATTGCAAGTATAGGAATAGTTTACACAGGCCAAACTTACTATCAGGGAAGAAGAATCTGGTTTCTCTTTCAGAACTGGTGAAGCTTTCACTTCCATGGAGGGCATTTCTCTGATCATCTGTACCATATATTGATCTCAAGCTGTTGGAGAAATGACAAATGGCTTATATAAATGTAATTGAAGTTCAGTTGTATGACAGCTATACTAAAATTGTCCTAACAAACGGTAACGAGAGGCAGTAATGATTTCTATGCTTAGGTTTGTATGAAGAAGTATTTTTGCATGACCAATCACAATAATATTGTACTAATAGAATAAATTTAGTACATGTACATTATTCTTTTTCTATCAAAAGTTACTTTTACATTTTTTTTCATTAACAGTCACTTCTGTTACCTCAGAATGGAATTAAAATATTTTCCTGTATTCTTTGGTACTTCTATGCAATCGTTATATTCAGATTTTTTTTAAAGGTCGGAAAAAAATATAAGAATGAATCTGTGTGATATCTCAGGTACTTAGCATAATTATGATAAAATACCTTACCAATCAGGATGTGTCTGTCGAGCCTTTAATGTGTTGTTTGGGCCTATCAGTTCCTTCCAGTAGGAGATTGCACTATCTCTTGAAATCACCAAAGCTATGATAGGGCCATGACTCATGTAGGCCACCAGACTGGGGAAAAACAACTTTCCATAGTGTTCCGCATAGAAATCACTGGCTTGTTCTGGTGTTAAATGAACTCTTCTTTTCTGCAAAGTAAAATTATCAATTAAACAATGTACAAGGGAATGTAGAATTGTGAAGATGATTTTACATACTTCTTCTACCATTACGCGGCCACCATCAATAAACTGATTATTCTGCCACTTTTGGATGTGCATGTAAATAATTTATAAGGATAAAAGAGAGAATTGTGCTATACATTCTATAAACATAGTTTGACAGTTTCCTTATTTGTGAAAACAAAGGCTAACTGAAGACACCACATCTGGATTTTGAATCAGGACATTAAACTACAACGACATCAACATTGTAAATGTTTCAAAATCACTTTATTTAAAGCTTTAAATATTTAAATAACCCATTAAAAAAATTATACCAGATTAAAATGAAAGAGAGTAGTGTGCTTCCACCACAGATCAAACCAATAACCCCTGGCTTCCCAGTCAGTCACTCTACCATTTGAACTAAAGGGATATTCCTTCTAGCTCAAAGCTAAAATGCTACCATGATTACGTATATAATTAGTCTGCCACACTAATTAATGCACTACTACCGAGTTTGATGACATTGAAAAGTTTATATAACTAGTGAAATGACTTGCACTTATTTCTCACTGGCAGTGCCACACTTTTAAGTACTGGTTCAGCAACCTTTTATGTAAAGAAACATCAGTTCTCCACTATGAACACCTGGTTAAGCAAACTTAATTCTGTGTATAGAATAATCTGTACCCAACTTAAAGTTACTGGTTCATAACCTAGAAATCTTATCTGCACTTGTGAAATTTGAAAAAGGCAGAACATAAACTTTCACATGTAAAAAGAAACACTTTCCCATAAATTTGCAGATATTTTTATAATTCTGGTGTTAGCAGGTTAGGGCCAGTGGAAACTCGGGCTACCATGACAGGACCAATTTAATATACATGTACATGTACAGTGATGTACAAGAAATCGTAAACTATTATTTTACTTTGTTTTAAGTAAATAAAAAGATGAAATTCAACACAAAGTTTGAGAATTATCAAGCGCTTCTCTTCGTAATAATTATATATACCAAAATGTATCCCCCAGATACTTTTTATTACCTTACCAAAATGTACCCCCCAGATACTTTGTATATATAGGTTTCATAAAATTCGAATCATGATGGGAATTAGCAAAATAATTTAACATTGCGTCAATGGTAAAGGCACCAAAGTTAATTTACTATTAGGCCGAGAGGAAAAACGATATTACAAACGTCCTCTTCGTCAGACTGTACAGTAATGAATAAGTTATAACATCCACATGACATGTATGATGTAAACAATGGTAATCAAAACCATGATTTACCTGTAAAATAGCGAATCCTGATCGCAAAATGATATCTTCGATCTCTTCCGCTTTTTGTAATGCGTCAGGCTTTATTATAGCCAATGTCCTCTCCACATAAATGTGTGGAGGGGACATCACAACTTTGTCTCCTTCTGTTTCTCCTGTCATTTTGTCGGAATATGGCGTCGTAGTTGCTGTGGATACTTTGATCTCGTTCAACTCTCGTTTGATTTTACGAGAGTCACATGCTGTATGAAAAAATATGGCGGCTACCATTAGAATGAAGGCGTCCTTAGTCACACATTTCAATGCATTTCTTGACTTCCTGGAGCAACAGAAATAAATACTCGGAGCTGTAATCAAATAAGAAATGGATAATGTAAGTTAATGCATCATAGGTAATTTTAAAGACAAATATTCAACGTAAGAACACTGGTTTTGTGAACGTGATGTTCAATATAAAGTGACATTTCATGTTTATACAAGTTGGTAAAGTCCACTAAAAAGTTTGTTTACCTTTTGCTTCATAAATTATTAGCTACTCCTAAATTCTTTGATTGCTTAATCATCTGATGATTAGTTATTGTGGATTAATCTTTCTTATTTCTTGAGATATATCTAGATCTATTTTCATTTAGTAATCGTTATTTCAATATTTGTCTGAAATTTTTAGATACACAATATTCCCTAATAAAAACCTAATGTTACAAATAACAGTTTAAAACCAAACAATTAAACCAGTAACATGAATTACTTAAAGTTTCATTAACAAGTTACAATTTACAGACATGTACATCACATGTTGTCCTATTATTGTCCTAGCTACACTGCATGTTAATGCATCTTGGATTTATGTCACTACAGTATAGTGTGTACTGGGAAAATTATTTGACATTATATACATATTTATATCATAATACCTTTGAACAAAGCATGAGGACCTCCAATAGAAGTAGTATTATAAGCTGGTATGCTATGCACTTTCTGTTTGTTTATAAATCACTACTTCCTCAAGATCGGGACCTGAGTTGACAAATATTATTGTAAATACATGGAATATAAACATAACTTAATTTTTTTTTAGCAGAAATTTGTGATAAATGCTAATTATTCTTTAGTCTGAGTCGAAACATGTCAATATTGCTGCAATAAATTCCGACGTTTGGAAGAGATTTGCTGTATTGTTTGCACTTATTCCTGGATTTATTCTTTAGGAAGCATAATTTATTACAATAGCTGTGTATTATGCTGTACGCTTTGTAAATATACAAATTACTGATTTTGCATTCAATGATACTTTCAGAAATGGACACCAGGTGCATCCTCAGGAAGCAAGAAATCACACCGTAAGTAATGAACTTGTGACAGTGACGTAGATAGTACTTAACATACTTTAAAGTACATGGTGTTTGTGCTATAGTGTCACTGTGATAGTTTCTGTTTTGTTAATAAAAACTTAAGGATGAAAATTCAACAATTTCTAGCTTTCCTGGTCCAAAAGTCTGGTGAGTTTATGCCAGGGTAGACAGTCTGTCATCTGTCTGTCAACAATTCTTCAAACAACTGATTGGAATTTCATCAAATTTGACTGGAAGCATGCATCCTTAGACTGGAGGATTTGAAATTGTACAAAAATAGTATATTTTGACCATTTTGTTTTCTAACTGTGAGATGGATATCAACTACATTTGGTTGAAAGCATTCTTAGAAGGTTGGGATTCAATTTGTACTAATGGGGGGGGGTGGGTGTGGGGTGTGGGGGCAGGGTTATTGCTTTAAGCAACGCTTTTGTCGAGAATTTATAGATAGATATCAGCCATATTTGGTTGGTAGCATTTCCAGGAAATAAGGTACCAAATTGTAGGAATGTAGAGCTGACCTCAGGGGGAGCTGAGGGGCAGGGCCAAAGGGTTTTGCCATATTGCATAATTTATCATCTTGTCTGGAATTATTAGATACATATTGACAAAATTTGGTTGGAATCATCTCAAGGTGAAAGGGATTCAAAATTGTACAAATTGAAAGGTTGACTCCCTGAGCTGAGGTGCAGGGCCAAAAAGAAGTCATAACCCGGAAATGGTTAAGATCTCCACCCTTAAACTTTAAATGTAATTGCTTTGCATGAAAGTTCAAATACATATACATTACCAGGATTTGCTTCAGGTCTTCCCTGCCATTAGGGACTTACAGTAGTCACTTAGTCATAATTTAGAAACAATTAAGATCCATCACCCTATAAAATTGCTGAGAATGATGCATAGCTACCAGGATTGCCTTAAGGGTCGTGCCCCATACTTAGTGACTTGGGTTATTGAACACATGGGTCATAGTATAGATAACTTAACAAAACAGTTGACATTTTTACCACATGACCATTTATGAAATTGCTGGGCACGAAATACAGATCTGCTACAAGGATTGGCCTTCAGGTCTGCCCCACACCTGGCAACTTAGTCTCTTTGTCATAACATAGAAATGGTTGAGATTCCAGCCCCTTAACCAGTAACTATTGTTGGACAGGCATGAAGAAATAAACACAATCATGCTGCTAGAATTGGCCTTAGAGTCTACCCCAATCCTTTGATCACTACACAGAAACATTTGAGATCCCCACTCTAAAATAACAATATGTACATGTACACCATTTCTAAGCATAAAGAAACATTTGGATACACTTAATTGCAACCAGAATCTTATTTGCAATATTGCTTTTAGTGAGAACATTTTGCCATGACTTATAAATACCCAGGTGAACAATACAGGCCCTCTGTTTTATTGTTGTTTGAAACAGTTCCATACAGTAACGGTACAACATCTCCAAATTTAGGAGAGGAATACATGAAAATTGACAAAAAGCAAATCTTTTGGCGTTGTTGTTTTTAAAAAAATATTGATTAAGAGGAATGTTTACATTTTCATAAAACCATGTCAACATTGTTGTATAAGTATAATTTTGAGTTTCAAGGGTCTGCTGATTTATTCTGAAAGGGTATTTGAAATCGCCTTATGAAAACAGAAGAGCACTACAACCCCTATGTTATTATTTTTACAGGAGCCAAAGGGAGTGGATTAGATGACCTTCTTGGGGATCTACTAGATAATGGTATGGTAATTTTTGTCTTAAGATTCTAATTTGTTTTAAATATTATTCATCTAAATGAGGATCATGAATAGCTTTGACAGGATATATACCGGTGTTGTATGATTGGATCCCAATGAAAAATATAGGAACATTGTTAAAAAGCTTCATGATTGAGATTAAGACACCAGAGCTGAAAGTAGTTGGTCTTCCAAAATGTACTTTTTTAACTTAGGTATGATTCCCATATAATCTAGCATGAAATGAATTCACGTTACCTGTATGTGAAGAGAAAAAACTTCTTTTTTGTTTGTTTTGTAAACATCAAAATAATGTAAGCTCTATCATCTGAATTTTACAGAAGTACCAAAGAAGAAAGTCACTTCAACTGTAAGTATTCTCAGACTATAGTTTAACAATGTGTCCATGTCATTTCATATCATTTGGTAAAAATTGTTTGAAGATTTTATGTTCACACTACACTGTTTTGACCTTCTCAACCTGGTATATCTCTGTACTTTCTTGTCTATCCAGTTCTCATATTACCAATGACATTGCTGAAAATGCAGTTTTAAAGTTCTTCATGTGATATCATAAATCAACACAACTTGAAAACTACTGAATGGTTTGAAATAATAAAAACAGTTTAAAAAACTGAAAATTATATGCAATCAAATAATACAAACATTATCTAACTGATAGCTAATACATTAAACTTACAGAGCATAACCAAATATGTAGGTTATGTAAAGCCGAGCTAAGTCCCAGTGGGGTATCACCCAGCTCACCATTACCCTGAAGCAACAGGAGGCTGACACAGTATAACACTTCCTACATTACCAATCACAAGTCATTGTTCTGGCACGCAGATTTACACTACTTCATAAGCTCACATGTAACGATCTATTTATTAAAAAATTTACACAAGAATGTGCAAATTCCATTTTAATAGATGAAAGAAACTATTTATAGGTGTTTTGTACTTAAATGAGAATTGTCTTGTCTTAGTGTTTAAATTATGGATTTATGTTTTTTTAGCTATCGCCACCATCATTCAAATCCGGCAAAAGACCAAGGTAATTAGAAGCATTATTACATAGCCCTGCAAAAACTATTTATTTTTGTAAATGTCCTATGCAGTCACATATATCTGACCTAAAATTGGTTAACTCGCCTCTTTATGTAAACTTTGAATATTGTATAAAGCCTATAAAGCCTACTTCAGGTAAGTGTTGTATCACCAACATTGTAATAGTGTACTACAGGTATACAGACATACAAAGTATGTAACAAGAGGTCAATATGTATCATATTCATATATACATGGCGGGTAACAAAGGCATTTATAAAGGCTACAAACGAATTACGTACATTCAATAGCTGTTCAAGTTTTTCTAGAAATTTGCTAACATTAGATAAAACTTTTACATTGCATATAGTAAATAGTCCACACATTTTGATAAGGCTAGGGTAAGTATAGTAGTAATTTGGAATAAATAGTTGTCTTATTTGTTTAACAGATACGTGTTCACACTTAAATAGATAATGTCAGTATACAGTTATCAACTTTTAATGAGGTCCATGCTGGACCATGCATGACTATACAGTCTGGGGCAGAACTGGTTCACAGAGGCCAAAGACTGAGGTGAACAAATTCTTATCCAAGTCTGTATAGTTTATAATGTATAAACTGAAATTGAAAGCTGATGACTGCTTTATCATAAGTATGGTTCAACAAGTTCAAAAAGGAAATATAATAAACAAAATGGATATTTAATTTTTAGAGTTTAATAACTGTCAACATTAAGAATATTTTTTTATATCAACAATCATCCAATGTCTAGAGGTTATCTATATCTCTATAAGCCTAAAACAGACTTCTTGTTGGTGAATTGGTTTCTGTGCAATTACTCCTCATAAAAAAACCCAGATTTTGTGTGAATGTGCAGTTTAGTTGTTGTCATGTAATACCTATAGATGTTCAAAACAAACTTTTGAGCCTCCACATTTCATACATGTTTAGTATCTTTACATTCAACTTCAGTAAAACGCCGAAGAGTTTCCCTGAATGTCTGCTTAGGATCCTTCATTGAACAGTGTGTCTTGTATGAAAGTACAACAATTAACAACAGATATATACATGTCCTGTATGTGGGAGACATACATTTCATAAATTTGCTTATAGTTATAATACTTTATGTGTCCAATACTGGTATATTTTGATATAATAGAGTGAAATATGTTTGAACTATATCAACTATATTGGTATGATTGGTATCAGGGATGACGACTTCTACAGTAACTTGGCAGCCACAGCAGAGGATGACCTGTCAGATGTGTCAGAGGCTGATGTCAACCAGGTGGCCAAAAGTATTGCTGTAAGTTTTCAGTATAAGTTAGCATTACTTTTTAACCGGACTAAACATCTAGATGATTTAAACTATACATTTCTGCTTCGGAGGATCATAATTTTCTTACGACACAGCAATGGTATGGACCTTTTCCTGTTTGCTTATAATTCTGTTTTAATTTACAGAACCATTTTCTAGTAACTTTAGCACCTTTGTTTGGAGGCAATGTAGTCTAGTAGAAGGGCGCTGGGCTTGAGTCGTGCAGGTTTGAGTCACGGCATTGTGTTGTATCTCTGAACAAGATACATTACTCTGCTTGTTCCAGTCTACTCAGCTGTAAATGAGTACGTGGTTGGGCACTGCTAGAATTGTTGAATGCTAGCTGTGAGCG
>JAUMHH010189018.1:0-14282 GCA_032359455.1 Chlamys rubida
TTCCAATGAACTTAGTGACAAGGTAACCTACCAATAAGCTTAGTGATAAGGTAACATACCAATGAACTTAGTGATAAGGTAACCTTCCAAATAAGCTTAGTGATACTATGACCTTCCAAATGAGCTTAGTGACAAGGGGACCTTCCAATGAGCTTAGTGACAAGATGACCTATCAATGAGCTAAGTGACAAGGTGACCTTCCAATGAGTTTAGTAACAAGGTGACCTACCAATGAGATTAGTGACAAGATGACCTTCACATGAGCATAGTGACAAGATGACCTATCAATGAGCTTAGGGTCAAGGTGACCTTTCAATGAGCGTAGTGACAAGGTGACCTTCCAATGAACATAGTGACAAGATGACCTTCCAATGAACTTAGTTACAAGGTGACCTAGCAATGAACTTAGTGACAAGGTAACCTACCAATGAGATTAGTGAAAAGGTTACCTACCAATGAGATTAGTGACAAGATGACCTTTCAATGAGATTAGTGACAAGATGACCTTCCAATGAGATTAGTGACAAGGTTACCTACCAATGAGATTAGTGACAAGGTAACCTTCCAATGAGATTAGTGACAAGGTTACCTACCAATGAGATTAGTGACAAGGTAACCTTCCAATGAACTTAGTGACAAGGTGACCTACCAAATGATGTTAATGAAAAGATGACTACCCATGAACTTAGTGACAAGGTGACCTTCCAATGAACTTAGTGACAAGGTGACCTACCAAATGATGTTAATGAAAAGATGACTACCAATGAACTTGGTGACAAGGTGACCTAGCAGTGTACTTAGTAGGGATGACAAGGTGACCTCAAAATGAGTTTTTTGACAAGGCTGCCTTCTAATGGGTTTAGTGACACCCTGACCTACCAATGAGCCCGGCAGGAAGAATTATCAGGAGACTGTTGGTGATGGATCCCACCCAGTACAGACCAGCCTTTCTGTACCTCTCACTGAAACAACAATGTACAATAAATATATATACATGCTGTAAGATCCTGATCTATCAATGATCCTTTTTACTACTGCTGACCATATGGAAGTAAAGAGTTTAAATACAAGCCGGCATCAAAATGTTTCTCATCTTTTAGAGCAAATACTGTATATCGATAAACTTTGCCAAGTTAAACTCTTGCCCTTTTAGGCGACACTTACTTGTATGAGTCCTGTTTAAGGATGTAGATGTACAGACTAAAGTGTACCACAGCGTCCCAGTAGTTGATGAAGGTCCCATGTGTTGTCTTGAGGTAGGGCTCACCTTCCAGCAAGTAAAATGCCATGAAGCTGTGGATGATGCGATCATTCTCCAAAGCAATTATCAAATCCACTACACATGCAAAGGCAAACAGACTCCATGCTGCAAGTGAAGATTTTATACCTTTTCAAATGTTTCAAATTTGAAATGTGAAAAAAGATGCAATGACTCCTATTTGACAAAATAATAAAATTTAAATTTTAAAAAAGTGTTAACTTGTTTGACATTTTCTGACTTGGAGTCAAATGCCTATATACTATAGCAAAGAGTATTTTATATGTTAGATAGAAATATATTTGTTATTACATTGTATAGTATACTTTCTTTTTCACAAAAAACACCTCTGCTACTGAGATTTAATCCCCAAACTCTTGATTATGAGGTATGGTGTTATTCCCCTGCGGTACAGGTCAACTTTGTTATGATAATACTTTTCTGCAAGATTTCTGAGAATAATTGAAAAAAAATTTCAATCCCTTATTTTTAAAAGGACTCATAATCTTCAGAAAGTAGAAACATGGTGGGACTCCCTATCGTATAGGTTACTTGCAGATGCTTTCTTCTTCATCAATGCTTATATTTGTTGAAAATCATAACAAATAAATGAAAATATTACTGAGCTATTACAATGAACTACCATCTGACCTAGACTTGTACTAGTAAACCAGAGCTACCATCTGACCAACACTTGTACTAGTATACCAGAGCTACCATCTGACCTAGACTTGTACTAGTATACCAGAGCTACCATCTGACCAACACTTGTACTAGTAAACCAGAGCTACCATCTGACCAAGACTTGTACTATCAAACCAGATAGCTACCATTTGAAAATTAGAATTACCACTTTAGCCATCATAACACCATTTTAGCATTTCTTCTTTCATTTAAATGCCAACTTAATTGGCTAGGATTGGCCATCATTGCTAGAAATATTATTTAAAATGTCTAATTCCCTAAAAGGCTCACAACCTTAATACTTTTCTCTGTATGGATATATATATATAATGTACATGTCGATAAATGCGGTGACACCTACACTTGATAAATTTCTTTGTCTAATTTTGTGCAAGTTTTACTCATTTGTGTTGGAACAACTTAATTTGGTGTATGTCAGAATTCATTTGCTTGCCACTTCATACTACTTTTATTTCAGCCTGAAATGACATGCTCTTTACTTATGTTCACAACAATAGTCATACTAGCTTTTTCCAGTTTTACAACTTAATCTCTCAATAGAACCTGTAGCACCAGTTGTCACCTTACACAAATACGAGGTCAAAAGTAAAAATGCACCCTAAGAAGCTACAAGGCTTATACCATTGGCGTCTACAACTATATGAACAGATATTAGCAGCAGACTTGCTCAAGTCCGAGTTTTGTTGGCAGGATCGCTTGATACTCTGCCACTGTGTATTACCTGTCCTTTGATATTTTCTTTTATATGTATTGTTAAAAGAATGCCATAAGTGTTGTTGGTGTAGGCCTATGTATGACACGTACCATAAAAGTATGGATCTCGTTTTGGAATGTCAGTGTTCCGGGTGTACAGATACGGCAACAGAGCCACAAGGATGAGGGCAACCCCGCCGATACCCAGGATAATTAGAGGATCGGAGACGTTATCCTTAAACAGGTTGACGCTGTATGTAAGTGGAAGTCCGATCAGAGAGGTCAGACAGATCACGGCAACACCCGACAACGCCATCTTCAACCTATCGTCCGATAATGAAAGTACGAGATATGATCGGTGTCATAGAAACACTTTAAATGCCACCTGTACTTAAGGATGCATGCTCTGTATTATTTTGCATCCTTATTATAATGTTTTATATCAAGTTTTATTCCAACTAGTTAAAATATGTGTTTGTTAATCAATGGATACTACTTCATATTAATAATAAAGTTTTTAACATAATTCAACAATCCTGAAAACCTTAAATTAGGTCAAGGTCATTCAGGAATCTTTATAGTACTTCACCCATAGTAGTTCCTGGCCAAATATTACAACCCCTTTGAAAACTTAAAATATTTTCTCCTATATTATATAGCCTATATGTTGACCTTTGACCCAAGTAACCTCTTAAAGTTAATTTCAGACCTCAATATGTAAGTGTACGAAAAGATTTGCACCGATATACCATACCTTATGGTTTGCAATGCTATCAGCCAAATGTGTGCTCCCATTTTAAATATATCCTTATCCCATAAGATCTAGTTCCAATACTTTGATTAATAATGTTATCTGCAGTTTTCCTTGACATATTCAATAATACCCGAATGTGGGTCAAGCCAATTTATTAGAGGAAATATTATAGCATTCCATCCTAGATACCTACTGGCCAAATAGAACAACTGGGGGCTCTATGGAATTTTAGAATTATTTCTTTACTCATTATAGTCATTGTTGACAATTGCCAGTGCTTCATTTGATCTTATAATCCTACGTAATATGTTAGAAAAAGGTTTGCACTGCTTTTCTACAAAACATACTCAATAACCAGGATCATGACTCTAGGCCTTATGGTTCCTTAGACACTGATGTTTGAAGCTTTCAATATACATGTACTTGACCAGTGATCTTAAATAGGTCAAGGTCATTTCTATGAAAATAGTGTGCCATGGTGTAAGCTCAAAGGTCCTTTGGACCAAAACAAGTCAGGCAGATGTTTTCTTAGCTCATATGACAACAAGTCATGATGTATGGCCAGTAGCAAAATGCATGTTGGAGAAAGGGCTCTCAAGATTGGTAAAATTGCCTTGAACCACTGTCAATGCCAAAGGAGTCAAATTTGTTTAAACTTTCATACAATAACTTCAAGAGAATTAAGAGGCATATGGTTATATTCAACACGTATCATGGGATAAGACACTATCAATTTTGTTAGCTCACTTGATGTTGTTCTTAGAAATATCTACATAAATTTGTATCTCATACTGATTTGTTATACATAATTTAACACACATTTGTTCAATTTTTGAATTTTTTTATTCACATGATAGATATTTTATGCACTTATACATATAATTTTAGCATATATCATGGCAAGGCAGGTTAAACACATTTATTCTGCACAAGTGTCAAAAACATTCTTGTCACAGAAAAATAGTTATTTCAATATAACAAAAATTGCCAACAATCAAAAACTTGTTACTGATATTTTTTGATAACCATTTCTGTTTACAGCATAAGCTTATTTTAAACACCTGTAACACCTGCTGTATATGTAACTGTAGCCAGCATCACAGACCCAACTGTAACCAGTGGCGTAGCAAATCATTTCTCAGAGTGTATGCTTACAGAGGGTCGATAGCGCCGGAGGAAGGGGAGGGTATGGGAGGGACCATAACCTACTAGGTCCTAGAAGCATGGACTTACATAGCTAATCTTATTCCGTTCTAGAAGCGTTATCCCGTGTTCTGGGAACTCCTTTTAGACCGATTATTAACAAGTAAAACCCGACTTTTCATATGAATGATATTAAATTGTGTACTTCTTTAATTATTTTTCTATTTACATAAACCTTCGTGATTTGTCAATCTGTATAGACATAACATAACAACAATATTTTATCAGACTTAAGTTTTCAAGAAGATTTTTTCTTTATTTCTTTCTCTTTTTTTCATTGATACGGACGGTCCATATTAATCATAAAAAGAAATTAATAAAAGTATATGATTAAAAAAAAAATTGAAAATGTTATTGTATGCTTGAGCATACAAGCAAACATGTATGCTACGCCACTGGTAACTCCTTTTTAGCTGTACTCAGCACCACAGACCCAGCTGTAACTCTTATTTAGCTGTACTCATCGATCAGCACCACAGATCCAGCTGTAACTCCTTTTTAGCTGTACTCAGCACCACAGATCGAGCTGCCAACAAGTTGACCTGTTAAGTTGTCCACAACTGATCCTGACCAACAGAATGTTTCCATTCATTTAAATTATCAGAAGCAAATCAGCGTTAACTTTTGATGGGTATTTGTTTTTTCAGAACAGAGTTACTTCCCTTCCTCACCTAGTCACGGTAATTCTCTGTTACAGACACACAGGCCAGAAAGACGTGTACTAATGCAGTATAATTAATAAATATATTTATGATAACTTGATATTTTACTTGACCTCATTCTCCGTACAAAGCAGTTTCTCTGACTCAAAGAAATAATAATCTCATTTAATTTTGCATCCTGCACACAAAATGAGCCGCATTTAACATCACATTGATTTAATTAGGTATCAAAGATTACACCCCTTCAGATATTTGTTTATTTATTTTGTCCATGAGGAATGTGTCAAGTCTTTTCTGTCTTTTCCTGACCACAATGTAGGAGGCTATTCCAACCAAGAGGCACACCAGCTCAAATACCCAGAATCTGGTCGCATGTTTGTCTGGATCAATGTCACAGCTGTAAATATAAACATCACATAACATCAGTACACTTCCATAACCCCCAGACAACATGCATCATACAGGTTCCAAGTACATATGATTTTATAAAATCCAAATTTGAGAATCTTTTATCAGATGTGTTCCAAAATAATACATTTAAAAACCAATGTATTCTGCCAGTGTCAATTGCTCCACCAGAAAACACAGGGTAAAATGCCATCATTAGTTCCCCCTGAAGTCTGTAAACTGACGAAAGTGAATCTACTGACAAAACATCAACGATTCACCTATAAATAGCAACAGTGACATTGACTTTAAACTGAAATACAAAATCATCCCAGGTATTCTCATACTTGAATATTAAAGTTGGATGAAAATCTTTTCAAAAAGTCAGTACAACACTTGAATTGGATAATAAATTGATTTTTCTGATTGGGGTGCAATCAAAGAGCTAAATATTTATCCCCACATTGTCAGTGATGTAGAGCAACATCTCCTACTGTTGGAATTATACAAAGGTGACATACTTCCTGGATATTTTCTTTTTATCCTCGCACTCAATGACTTCCATGTAACCCCACAATCTACAGGAGGGTATCTCCCTCCGCTGAAACCAAACAATCAGTTGTTAGAGAAAAACGACAATGTACAGCATGAGAAAGTACAAGTTTTCATCATAACATACATATGGCCTAGTAGTGGTGGTTCATGTCAGTAAAAACAGAATTTTATCATCAAGTTAGAAATTACAATGATTTCACAACCCATTATTTCTTTACTGTAATTCTTACCAGTTGACAGATCTGACCTTGATTGTCGTCTACAGCAGAAATCATTTGAGAATTTCAATGAAGACAATATGAAAATTCAAAACTGTCAACTCGTCAAAGATTTGGATAATACTATATATGAAGCTACTACTCATGTAGTCTGAGACTATTACACTTCAGCAAGGACTAGTGAGTCCCCTAACCTAACTGGTCCTTGGGACTCGTTCAACTAATTGTGTCGACTATCAAGTAAAAAAGTTAGCGCCTTTATGTTGATGTTTGATAGAAAAATAAAGATAAATCCTCCAAAATTATGGGGCCAATTTCAAGGGAAATTTTCAGATATGATAACTACCCTTTCATGTTGTGCATCCAGGTTTTTTCCCCCAACCATTTGTTATGGAGTTATGGCCCTTTGTTGAAAAATTCTTGTCCTGACAACTTCTCCTAATCTACTGGGACAATTTCAAGTTTACAGGAATGGTAACTGCCCCCTTACATTGTGCATCCAAGTACTTCTTTTTCATTTCGACCCTTTTAGAAGGAGGTAAAGCCCCTTTGATGAAGAAAAAAAAACTTTGCATGTCTCCTCTGCAAAAATACTGGCTGGAGTACGAAACTGGGACAAGCATATCAGATACCAAGAATTACCAGTCAGATAGCACAGCCATCAGATTATCAGAGACTAACAGGGCTGTCCTCCATTACTCACCAAATCTAACTTGTTACAGGGATGACAAGCTTCCAACACCCTCTCATTTCCAGAGGAACAACTCTCATTCCGTTCTTTTCGCCCTATTTACACAAAAGAGAAATACAATTTTTGTAAAAAAACATTGTTTAAAACCAGATTTTTTTTTATTGTACTTCCTACAAAAAAACAACATTTCAAAGGTCAATAAATTATTTTTTATTTAGGTGTTTCAGGTCTTTCCATCAACTCTCACTTTTGAAGTTTCAGAGCTGCTTGAAATTATTTATGTAGGTTTATGTATACACATTGAAGACAAGCACTGTTAAAGATAATCCTTTAGCTCTGAAGTAGATGTAAATTATTTTAAATAAATATTACTAACTAACTAGCTGGGGTAACACATACTGGCTTCTCTAATGTCTAGTTTAAATTCACTTTTTTAACCCTTGAAACCTTTTAATATCTATACTTCCTAGTATAGCCCATTCACAGGTCTGTAACTAATTAACCACAATGTGTACTAAATAGTAAAACAACTCTCTACTTTTTTGAGACTTGTGATCTATACAGGCCTGTCAGTCCTTTTTTATAACTGAATATATACCCTTATTTTAAATGAAATTAGGATGCATTTTTTTTTACCACCCACTGCACATGTACATAATTTTCACTAGTTTTGAGAAATAAAGTCTTCAATGCCTCCAAATGCAACTGGAAGTCGAGTGGACAGTATTAAGAAGCACCTTAAGAAGCGACTCGACGCTTACAACGGTGTCAGCTGCAATGAACCAATGAACCAATTTCTAGCTAATTTATATATTATAATATAGGCCTACATGTAAGTCTATACAACAGTACAAGCCCCTGTGGTCGACCAGAAACAAACGACTCGTAGTGAAAACGGGATTTAGGGCGAAACGCCCAGGTCTTTTTTCTTCTCTCGTCAGTGGCTTTGTTGGCAGACATTAAAGTCTTCCGTGTTTAAAACAAACATCCGATTCTGGTAAACCGTGTTTTTGTTTTCATGAAACTACTACAAACCTCGTAAATGCCAGCCATCTTTGTTTTGTGAAAGAAATAACACAGAGTAAATCAAATATTTTTAAGCGAACCACAAATTTTGGAACATTATTCTGTAACAGTTCCTCTATCGCCACGTTTTTGAGATACCTCATAAAACTATGTTAGACAATTTAAATACTTTTTGTAAATTTTACTTGCGTTTTAATTGTTTCATTCAGAATTTGTGATTAAATTTCTAATATTTATTTTGAATCACTTGTTTGAGTACGATAGTTTGATTTGAAAGTCTGCATCAAGAAAATGTTTGAATGTACGGCGAAATAGTACTGACAAAACAAGCAATGAAATTACGTCAAAGATATAATTTTCCTGGCAGAGTTGACGTGGCCTGAATAAAAACAGACGGTAAATGAGTGGCGTTAACTATTTACAACGTTCAACAATGAGGTTAATGCTAAACCTGTAACTTTACTGTCAGTTGCTGCTTATATGCGACACTTATGAATCAGAGACATATAAAGCCTGTATGTATTGGTAAAATCGACACGGTACACAAGGCCCTAGTATTTACGCATTTGTACATACATAATGTCCATCAGTTTTTGAACGTTGTATGCTATATATATTGTTCTTACACAAATTTCTGTTAAGAAATCTGTATTGTTTGTGATAGGATGACATTTCGGACCTGTTATAAATCTTGAAATGTATATATATTGCGTCATGTGTCAGCTGTGCGTACTGTACGTTTACCTAATTAGTTTATGCTTCTTCTGTATAAACTTGCATGTGTGTCTCGTGTCAGGAAAAATGCATTTACATGTAAACTATATGACACAAAGAAGAAATAATATATAGCAGTTGGGTATCTCTTGGTACTTTCTGCACTGATTCCACATTTGATAAGGCCACATACTTGGATTCTAATCTAATTCCGTGATAAGGCCAAATAAAAAAAAATGTGTTTCTGCTAACCATACTAACCCTAAAGTTTTGATTGGCATTTAATATACAAAATGACATACTCACTGTTAAAGTCAGAACTCCTGCTCTATAAGCATAGTAAAAGTATTTTCCAAAATAAGAAAGATTGCCTAGCTACCTGTAGACCCTATTTTTTCTGAGGATGAAAGCAGAAACACAAATATTTTTTTTGGCCTAAAAGTTATATAGGCATACATTGTTACTTATATATTTTGATTATTTTTCAGACCGCTGCCAGCATGTCAGATTCTGAGGATGATTTTGCAAGTGCAGATGAAGGTGATGGTGTGCCAGTAAACCCTAATTCAAAAGCAATAAAAGAAAAAAGTTCACATTCAGAGACAAAAGCTATAAAAACTGATAAATCTGATGGAAGTAGTTCGGCTAAAAGTGCTACAGTGACAAATACAAGTGTTGGAGGAGAAAAGGAAACCAAAAAAGGTGCTGTTGGTAAAGGATCACAGAAAAAAGCACAACCCAAAAAGTCAAATAAGGCTAAAGCTGATGATGGAAAACAAGAAACAGGACCAGCAAAGTCCACCGATAAAGGTAAAAAGACTATCGCTTCTGACAAAACTCAGACTCCAAAGTCTAACACAGCTGTTAAAGTAAAAGGGTCTGGTTCACCTGTCAAAGGAAAGAAGAAGCAATCTGATGACACTGTAGCATCATCAAGTCCAGTTTCATGTGATGGTGATCATAAAAAAGAAGTTATTATTGAGAGTGATAAACATGAAGACAAATCTGACATTGCCGAGTCAAGTCCCGATACATCAACACATCCTAGTGAATCAGAGGTGAAAAAGACTCATACACCAAGTGGGACAACTACCCATATGCAAGAAGAGATTGCTACCCCAAAGTCAAGGGAAACAACTCCCCAAAAAGAATTTGAAGGAACCACACAAAATTTGAAAGACGTATCTAACACATCAACAGAGACAAAACATCAGGATGTGGAAGACGTTTCTTCTCATTCAGAGGAGTTAAAAACTCAAACAAAAGCAGAAGGAAAAGAACAGGTACATTTTATTTGCATTTAATTGTGATGCTTGATATGAAATGAGATATACAGAATAATATGGATGTTTGTTATATGTTTAGCGTACAATCTGAAAGTATGTCAGTAGATTACTTTAAATAAATATTTGAAAGTTCTTTTTCATGAAAGGAATACTATGATATTTACAAATTATGAAATATGAAAAAGATATTGAATTAATATTATTTACCAATTGCAGTCATCTGCATCAAGTGGCTGGAGTGCCTGGGGTAACTGGGGATCCTCCCTGATGGATGTAGCTTCACATTCAGTGACAACCTTCACCAGTCAAGTTGGTATGTACTGAGTGTACATGTATAGTTTTAATTTCAGCCTGACAGTCCATGTTAACCTATAGCTAATACAAATATATATATATAAGGTTTTACCTGAATGCAAATGTGTGAAGATTAAGCCTAGCAATATGCTGTTAGAACTAAATAAGGGCATGCTTTTCTTTTGAAAAAAAAGAAGACTAACTATCATGAACATGTTATCATAGACTAGAGGTTATAAAGTATTTCAGTAGCCAGTCAGAAATCAGACTATTAAAAACACTGGAAAAGTCAAAGTAAGTGTATCAACTTTCTTTTATGTACAAATTATCTGGTCTTTCCGTCTCTCCCATATAATGCAGTGTGAAAATGGTAGCAAAGTAAATATTCATGAAAAACTGAAAATCAGAACTCCCCAGAATATTTGTCTTCAATCTAAAGAACACAACTAAAAGATTGGGATTATATTAGAAATTAACCATTTCAATTTAAGCCAGTTAATTCCAATTGCAAGGATATCCACCCCCTGGGTATAGAGCTAACTTTATTATAAGTAGGGTCTTGTCCCTAACTGGCTATATTAGCTAATATAAGGCTGAAGTAAAAGAATATAAAATAAACACCAGTAAACAATAAAGTTCTGTACATGAATAATTTTGGTTGAAATATAATATTCGAATTCAGTTCAACAATTTTTATCTAACTATTTAGTGAGACTCTATAACTTTTACAGGGGATGGATTCAACACACTGGTAGATGCAGTGGAGACCAGCATGGGGGCACCAACACCAGAGGAACTCGCTGAAATGAAGAGAAAGTCAAAGGTGGAATCAGAGGCTCCAGAAAACACCCCAATGGACAGAGAAGGTAAGATATATACAAGTTATGAGAATTTTTAAAGCGGTGGTATTTCGTCTTTTCGTATTGCAGAGTTATCTGCTCTTGTGAGCAGGTATTGATTGTTACGTCATTTGTTTGAGTGAGTAACATCATAAATTTTTCAGAAAACGACATAATTTTCTCACAAAAACCAATGATGTAACAATCAATACCTGATCACAAGAGAAGATAACTCTGCAATACACAAAGACGGAATATGTCATTTTCAGTTACGATGATCAAGCGGTGAAATGCCATGATACTAATATGTGTTATCATATTTGCTTACTCAGTGGAAGGGGATCAGAAGGACAAAGAAAAGACTATGACAGAAGGTGAAGAAGACAATCCAGTGAGCTCAGTAAAGGAAAACTCTCCAGAGGAGCAGGCGAAAGCTGGCTGGTTCTCGTCCTTAGCTGACCAAGTTGGTATGTAAAGTTTGTGATGCTTAGTCAGTCTGTGTCGCTAAGGTTTCTAGACTGATGTCCATTTAATGATAACACATTTTTTTCATTCATTCCTGTCTCAGGTAATCCTGCCTTTGTTTAAAATGTACAATGGATAGGGAACTCCATAAAGGGAGATAACAAGCAGTTATGAAGGTCAAGGATAGCTGGCACAAAATTGATATAAACATTGTATAGGCCACCTACCAATGTACACATTTCACTGCAGAGATACTCAGTACAATGTTGCTGTAAGGATTGTGAATTGATAAGATGGTGTAATAACATAGCTTACAGTGTATATTTATTTGTTGCATATGGTTGATTTTATATTGTTACTAAAACCAATTATATGTACCGGTATGTGTGTAATTTTGGATTACATTAATTTTGAATAAAAAATCAACAGATGTAAATGATATACAGATTTTTCATACTTTTTAAAAGAAAGCAGTTTCAGATTATTTTAGGACAAAGAACAGAAAAATTGGCAGATTATATGAAGATATATATGTTTTTTAGTCAGCTATATTATGTTACTCTTTATTCAATTAATTTATGAAATTACTGTTAATTTAAAAGTGCATTACAGTATATCCAATATACACACAGTATTCAACAATCAGCCATACTGTTTAAAAGTACACAGTTGTGCATATACATGAATGTCCAAAACCAAAAAAACTAAAGCCACACTGAAACAGATGGGTTTTTACTCGTTTCTTAAAAGCCACCAGTATTTTTTACTTTAAAATTTCTGGTAAGCTATTCCACAACCTGTCTCTGTCTGCTAAATTTCTAAAACACCTGTTCACATATGGCATAGTATGTGTATAAGATTTTGGGACACCCATCTTCAGCTGGATTATATGACTCTGACCCCAGTGAATACGATGGCAGTGTTAGAGGGTAGCAAGCTCCTTCAGACACTGAAAAGCTGTTTTATTTAGTGTTTTCTTATGCATGTACAGGTAACTTATAGATGGAATGCAAGGGAAAGGTCACAACACATTACTGTTAAATGGGACAGATCTAAACAATAACACCTAATATAAGATAAATAGTGCCATTGATAATACTAGACCATGTTACTGCTACAGGAGGTGGGTTAAACACACTAATGGACGCAGTGGAGACCAGCATGGGGGCACCATCACCAGCAGAACTTGCTGAAATGAAGAGGAAGGGAAGGGTGGAAGACGAGGCTCCTGAAAACACCACCATGGACAGAGAAAGTAAGGTGTATAAGTTATGAGGATTTCTAAGATAAATTCAGTTACAATGTATGAGTATGAAACATCAAGGCACTTATGACACTGATATGATTGTATTGATTTTGCAGAGGTAGAAGAAGGAGATCATCAGGAAAACGAAGAAGAAGAAGAAGAAGAAGAGCAAAAGAAGGGAGATAATAAAACAAGCCCTGTAAGAGAAGACGAGGGTGCTGGGGGCAGTTGGTTTTCATCATGGGGAATGTCCAGCTTGACCTCCGTGGTACAGAATACTACCAACATTGTACAGAACACGGTTAGTAGAGGCACTGAAGGACATCGTTTGTATATTCTGTAAGTAGTAAGTGTTCTTAGTCCAGGGGACCAATCAATTGCAACTTTTTTTACTAAAAAGATTATTATTCATAACAAGGTACTGTGTACATTGGTATTTGATTGTCAGTTTAATTCTGTTGTGACACTGATGTACAGTATGTGGTACTATAACTTATACTTATGTTGTAGAGTAATGCCTTGGTGATGGGGAGTTTAGATGTTCTGGAAAACATTGGTAAAAAATCATATGATGTCATCAAAGACCATGACCCTGGTCTTCGCAAGACAAAGGAAGTGCTCTTTCACCGAGGAGATAAGGCTAATCTTTCCCAGATTCTACGAGATGCTAAAGAGGATTCAGCCAAGCGTATCGAGATGGAAAAGGAATCTGACGAAGCCAGGAAGGCTCACTTTGGATTTATGTTTGACGAGTATCAAGGCAAGTTCAGAGATAAGGTATTCAATAAACCTGTACTAAGTGTTTGTTTAAAGTAACAAGCTTAGTCTGTACTAGACCTAAAAGTAACTGTCTGAGCCAGTGCTAGCTAAACGTATAAATGTAACAAGTGGAGTTAGTACTAGCTAACAAAAAGAATCTGTACTAGGTACCAGAATAAAGTAACAAGTTTAGTCTTTATGAGCTAACAAGATAAAAGTAAGATACTAAATCTTGACCAGCTTTCAGTGTAAATGAAACAATATGATTCTGTACTAGTTATCAATTTATCAGTATTAAGTAACAAGCTGAGTCTATACTAGCGACCAGTATAAAGGCAACAAGCTGAGTCTATACTAGCGACCAGTATAAAGGTAACAAGCTGAGTCTATACTAGCGACCAGTATAAAGGTAACAAGCTGAGTCTATACTAGCGACCAGTATAAAGGCATCAAGCTGAGTCTATACTAGCGACCAGTATAAAGGCAACAAGCTGAGTCTATACTAGCGACCAGTATAAAGGCAACAA
>JAUMHH010189029.1:0-14281 GCA_032359455.1 Chlamys rubida
TTACAGTGTAATTATACCGTCAGATACATGTAGACAGTCGGCTTTACAGTGTAATTATACCGTCAGATACATGTAGATAATCGGCTTAACAAGCGTAATTATACCGTTAGATACATGTAGATAAGTAGTTATACATTGTAATTATATCATCAGATATAGACATATAGAGAAAACGGTATACATGAAATAACACCGCCAGGCACATTATTGCAATTTCTAACATTTGTAATATAGTAAAACCCCACTTCCTCGAACTCGGTTTACTCGAATACCCCTCATTCGTCGAACAGTTCGTTTGGTCCCGACGGAGTACGTACACATTCTTTTTAAAGTAACCCCGTATTTCTCGAACGAAAATGTACCCCCGACTCTTCATGGTCATAGTATTAATCCTATCTATTCGTCGAACAGATTGTAATTACCACACAGAAAAAAATGAAATGAAGTTCGTAATGATGGCCAATCGGTTCTTGTCTAGTTTGTGTTGCAGTAATGGTATATATTTTTTAAGGTCGTATCTTTTTTTTCTTGAAAACAGGTGCATGTCACCATAAAGTGAAAGAGATAACAAGGTTGTCCTTTATCGTTAACGCATAATGACTCAAACAGGACAAGAAAACAGAAATCGAGGACAAGAAGCATAACGTTATTCACTCTGCTTAAAGCCGGAGGTACCTTTCGGGTTGGGGCCCTTTAAGGAACTTTTGGGTTCGAATTCCCTTAACGAAGATGTAATTGTGAAATATGAAAACACAATAAATATATAACGTTCGTGTATAACTATTTGCTGTAGTAATTGTGTAAGCTACTCAAAGACAGACAAAAATGCCTAATAAATTGGAACTCTCCTTCGTTGGAGATAAAAAAAACAAAGTGGTTGGATTCTCAACCCTTACTCAATACTCGTTTTATTACCAATCTTAGTAACTTGTATGTTCTGTGTGTGGTTGTAATTATCTATCAAGTTGAGTGTAACTTGGAGAAATGCATCCTCTACGGTCTGTTTTACATTTTCACATAATGAATTCCCAGGTAATTATGTTACGTTATAGTCATTTGACTGTTGTAGACGCCATGAATCTCCCAAAGCACCAGTTTTACCTCTATAAAGGGGTGTCATAC
Source organism: Chlamys rubida (assembly GCA_032359455.1). Taxonomy (NCBI): domain Eukaryota; kingdom Metazoa; phylum Mollusca; class Bivalvia; order Pectinida; family Pectinidae; genus Chlamys; species Chlamys rubida. Next base: position 1,123 of record JAUMHH010189029.1, read on the forward strand.
CTCGGTAGTTAGTTCTGTCATGTAAACTGGTATTCACTGGAAGATTAATACGCACTGTATGTGTGTAAGGCATGATACTCGAGAACTAATAAAGGGACGTATAACTGTTGTAATAAACATACACAATGGATGGTTATAACGGGCATAAACATTTGTTCTGCGTCTCTTTATTTCACACAGTGTCCGAAAAGACTTTGTCTTTGACTAAAAGGAGCAAGAGTGAGAGAGTCCAAAGTCTAACATATTTTGAAACAATGCATTTTTTTTAAATACAAATCCGTGTTCTTGCAACATCTTAAGTCAAATGGAGACGATATCCACAAAGAGTGGGTCAGTCAAGGTCTACCTTTTCAATGTTTAAATGTCATTACTTGAGTACGGTAGTGTACGGCACCACAGAAGTATTCTGACATTAGGTAAAGACAAACGATAACTTGACCAATATTTCCACGCTTTGAAGACAACATTTATACATCATGTTAAAACCCTATGTAACGGTTTTACCGAAGTTGTCCTCAAAATCGGGATTCGAAAAATTACGAAGCTTCGAAAACCATGGCTTTCACACTTTCAAACGCATATTCCCTAGTGGTCAAATCAACCGAGACTGACCGAAGGTGAATAGACTGTGAATGGAATATCTCTAAGATTGTGTGTAAGATCAAAGCAGAATGCGCATTTGGTTAATGGCAAAACGAAATAATTTTGAAAATTTCCAGGACTTAATTTTTTTAGAGTTCTTTATCCTTAAGAAAATAACATTTGTTTTTTTTATGGCACGAACTGTGAAAATCCAAATAGTCCCAAAAAACTCGCCTTTGAAACGCAAAACAGACTAACACCAATGTGAAAATATCCTATTGTGTAAAGGTGACGCCCGCTGTGAAGCCCAAAATAGGCTATAATTAATGCCAATAGAGCACCTAATACAGACTAAGGTTAATGGCCGCTGTGAAAAAAACCTCTTAAATTATAGCCAAATAAGAGCATCAACCCCCCCCCCCCCCCCCAAAAAAAAAGATTCACGTTCAAGTAACACTCCCAATAGTCTTAAAGCGATGCCTACTACTAGGAACAACGTTTATTAGTTCCGTGAAACCCTAAATAGACTAAAACCTCATTAATGTTTGTGGTGAAACCTGATATAGAATTACATTGATACCCACTGTGAAATAGTCTTATGTGAAGCGCGCTATGAAACCTGATAGAGACTAACGTTAATTGCTTTTGTGAAACACTAAATAGCCTTATGTGAATGCCCGCTTTGGAACCCCAAATTTCTCAATGTCCGCAATTCACGTGATATACTGGCGTCATTCGTTGAAGGACTTGTATGAAATTTTAATATTCTCCATTGTCTGGGCTTAATAGGAACTCGGTACGTAAATTATATAAAGGAATACGACATATCTAATAGAAAATTCTAATTTGTCGTTGCTATCTTCGTATTGCCAGACATGCTTATTTCATCAGGTATTAATCGGAGCGTCTCAATATATCTTCACTCTAACCGGCTATATGCTGCTTTGTACTAAGAGACAATTATTCAGAAAGTGCTAACGGTAGACTTACGTAATTATCTTCTTGATCTTCTTTTATACCTTTTACTCAATATTTCACATAAGTTACATAAAGGACCAATTTTGGTGCAAATATGGTAAGGTTATTATCATCGTTTTGAAGAATATCATTGATTTTTCAGGCAAATCTAAAGATCTTAATTGCGAACTAGTATCATAAGAGATTTACCCCATAATTTAAGATTCTTATTTTAAGAAGATTCAAAAGGTTGATAAAAGAGCAACAAAACTATTTGAAATCTTCTGTGAAGTGCATATTTTAAGTTTTGCAATGTTCAAAGTAAGCCCGGTATTGTAAGGAAACACAAAAATCGGGTATAGCGTCAAAGTTCACAAAATCTTATTGTAGGTTGTTTTTTGCTATATTTATGGTCTAAAAACTATACGAAAAAAGAAATCCCTCAAAAATGTTACTCATTAAATGTTCGATGCGTCGACTATAAATGATTTGCGATAAGTTTGAATTACAATGGAAAACTCTTAAAACTTAACACCGCAAAATCATAATGCTTAAAAGTATACCGATATTGTATAAGTTAACCGCTTAGCTTGTCAGTATATGATACATCAACAATGTGTATTCTTTAATAGAACTTTATTGACTTCATTGATCGTAAATACCCTTCTGACTTGAATTAAGGACACTAAAGATGTATTTATATTAACCGCTTTTCTCGATCTATATTTACATCATAGTCGCCATGACGACTAACTTCTCAGCTGATTAATACGCGTACTGATTTCCAGCTTCTGTTCATTATCTTTCCCTTTCTTGATATTAACAGCTCCGCTTCTTCCAACTTATGTGTTACTTGTCGCAATGTATTCGGTACTCACCGGTATGCTCGGAACATCACGGTTTCCAAGGTAGATGTCAAATACTAACGGACACACTTACATCAAAAGGTTTCGAGAGATGCAAGTTGATGAAGGCTATGCTATGGGCAAGTGTAATTGTCGTCATCAGGACCTATATAGTTGGGACAGTTTCTATTTCATCCTGCGATATAAATTAAAATTGTTAATATGATTATTTGTGTTCCTTATTTGTCACTAACCAGCTGTTTATATTCAGGAATAGGTAATTCCTTTGAATCGACTTAGTTTTACTCTACTGATGTCGTTGATGAATTAGAAGACGCTTACCCTTCCGAACCATCTGGTCTTATTCTCCCTTAACTCTTTCAATGATCTCCATGTAAAAGTTTCTTTTGTTTATATCAGTTTCGTTGATTTTTAGTTTGAACTAAAGTTGGAAGAAGCGGAGCTGTTAATATCAAGAAAGGGAAAGATCATGAACAGAAGATGGAAATCAGTACGCAAATTAACTACATTATGGTTCTCTCTCTTATTTCAACAGTTCCATGGGAATTACATTACTTTATTCATGAAAGAAAACATTAAATGCAAGCCAAATATTTCCATTAACTGATGGTTCACAAACTTATCCCGCAAATGAACTCGGCAGAAAATGGATGGCGTTGCCATGCCAATGATTATAAACAGAATACTTCGACTCGGGTTGCATTTTGATTTTTTGTGCATATGATATGGAAGTAACAACAGTTTACAATCTTCACTTTCTATGTATTCTTTAGAATAAGAGGAGGAAAATAATTAGTAACGGACAATCAGACTCATATCTTCTGGCCATTGAAAGATAATATCCTTGAGTACGCGGTAATATGATCGTTGTAACAACGTACCCAACGGAATTTGTATAAGTGTAGTGGCATCGATTTATTGGTGCCGTGTACAAGAGGATTTTTTTCAAAACCAGTTGACCCAAAACTGCTTGACTTGACTTTGTATGTTAGCATTGGCGAATCTGTATGCTGGGGGAAAATACCTAGCTAAAATTGAGTAACAGACCATACCTTTCTAATCACAATGTTATGCGGGGAAACAAAAATCCGCCTTTCTTTAACTCTTGAGGCAATTAGATACAATGTAAAAAAGTTTTCTTCGGAGAACAGTAAAAACGATACAAAAGTATGATGTACTTATAACGATTTGATCAAAATTAGTTTCTCTCATACAGTTTACGATGTTATACAATAGAATAAAAAGCGTGAAAACATCAGAAGTAAAGGGACCTTAGGTTCGGTGGACACAGACTATTCTAAATATCAAGGCCACAGGCGTGTTCTTTTAATTGTTCTTCATCGTAATGTAGACCGACCAAAACGACTAAGACACGGTAAACACGCTTTGATCGGGGAAAGCGCTGGATAGCTATCTACGAGTATCAGTAGGTCTCAAACGTAAGTATTCAACGTATACCAGATAGCGAATTCGCAGCTTCGGTATCTGGTATCAAATTCATGATTTATATTTATGTTTCTCCATACTTCCTGTTTGTGTCTGTTGGTGTTAAATCAAAGTTTGGTTTTTGCCTTGTATATTGAACCTATACTCACTTTAAACAATTTTTTCTTTCGTCAGAAATAGAAATGCACGTAACAAACACTACAACAGCGTATCTTAACAAGGAAGTTAAAAATGGTTATGTAGGGTGAACGTAAAACACAAACATGTGATTGTTGGAAATAGATGCAGTGTGCCGAAAATGAATTGCACTTCACCATACAGCTGTTGCGTCTTTCTAGGACTCATAGGTGATGCTGGGGGCCAAAAAAGGAAATAACAAGGTCTATACCACTGTTGAAATAGAAGGAGAAGTTCATAAAACCCCTTAATGATATGAATAAAAAAAAAATCTGCACTTCCGTGGATCACCTACTGCTGTGGCTACGACCATGGCTATCAATGGTGTCAAGGATGATGTTAGTGTCAATTCGTCAATAGACTTAATGGGAAACCTCAGTAGGGCTTCGACGTGTCGTACCAAGCTAACGTGCTATGTGATAATTTTCGCCAGTATAAGTGGGTAGGCCCACTGTTACGAATCAATGGTTTATCACCATAATTTGATATTGGATTAGGAATAATTGCTTCGGTTTTTAGATATAAGATTCAGAGAGTATAACGTCCGACTGATATGTTATAGTGTACGTGTTATCTTAATATCCTTACAAAACACCAACAACACAACACGTCAATCTAAATTATAAGATTTGAGAGATGATTGTGAAGGGGAATAGAAAAAAAATCAAGAGTCCAACGATCAAGAGCAACTGGCTTGTTGCAAGGAAACACGAGAAAAATGGGACATTTTTACACCCGAATCAAGGGTGAATGTTTAAGGTATTATGCATGGATGGTATTCACGTATACATTTCAATATAAGGATCACTCCGCGGATGCAATGCCATACACATATTTATCATATCGAAGAGAAGGCATCTTTAACATACGAAGATAAACATATTGTGTGTATTACAGTATATCCTGAGAGAACATATCTGTGAGAATTCTCATTAAACGAACAGAATTGGCGACGCATGTTGTTCAAATGTATTATGGTTTGTTATTTTATTGAGTAAACAGAAACGAATTCCCCACAGAAAACACCCGGATTCCTCTTAACGTAAAAAAGGAGAAATACATATGTTTCTTAGCGTCATCATTCAATAGCATATCTACCCAAGGATATTAAGAACCAATGAAACACGAAAACAAGAGGAAGGATAACGTCAGGCCCTAATACAGAAATAAGGACGAAATAAAGGTTTTCCAGCAGGATAAACACTTCCCGTTTGAAATCTGGCAAACGTCACACGTTGCACGTTTGAAATATAAATAACTGATATATATTACACGGGTCGAATACCGCTGGAAAAAAAGGAAAAAAAAAGACTTTATAAAGTCATAACCAATATTGTATCCGATTCATTTTTTTTAAAAAATACATTCATTCTTTCAAATTGTTTCAGTAAACGAATCAACTGATGAGAATAATAATTCTGCCAAGAAGAAAATATCCTTCTCAAGTACAAACATTTTACAACTCGAATATCATTATATAACTGTGCTACAAATAGATTTTCTAATTTGTAAATAATGGTAACGGAAATAAAATATCCAATTATAATGTTAAGTATCAATAATTTATTATGTTTCATTGTCACTGATTTAGCTTTAATATCATACGCAAATTAGAGACACGATTCCGATACCGTGGGCGGTGAACTATAATCAGAATTTCTATAATAGCTTCTAGAATTTATAACCAGCAGTTAAAGTCAGGACTGTTGTAATATTCTATTCATTAAGTGTGTATTAATGTGTATTTGCTTTCATACAACCGGTCATTTTATATATAGCTGAAGGTGGAGACTCATTATTTTTTAATTGAGTAATTATGTAGATTATAGCATTCAAATAATATATAAGGATATCTTTTCATTTCATTTTTTTAAATTTTCAATAAATTATTTTGTAATTATCTTTGAAAACAGAAAAAAAATATATAAAAAAGTCCTCTTTTTTCATACCATCACTGCGTTTTTAAGATATTTATTCAAAAACACGAAATGTTCTAGAGAGCACATAGTTAATTTTGACATATTACTCAATGATGAAACCTTTTCAAAATAAGGAAATGTCTCTTCGAGGGAGCAATTAGCAATCAGTATTCCAAATGTGAAGATGTGTTTGTTGTTGACAAATGACGTCATATTATCTTTTTTAATTTACCGCTACTTTTTCATACACATATATATATAATTACAAGGACGTCTTTGACCTATTATGTGAGTTTGTTATCTGTTCAGATCATTGCAAATATCTATGACATTTGGTCATGGTCAATGAAACAATGGATACACATGTGAATGGATATTTATGATGTTCATACCATCGAAATATGAGGTAGCTAGAAATGATTCCCATTATTATGGGAATTGTCTATTTTTTATAATAAAATTTGGTAGAAAGAAGTTCCTATGAAAAACTAAAATATAAAAGTACATTCAAAAGCTAATAGGAATCTTTTAAAACCACATCATCCAACGCAGTTTGTGCTAATGCTTTGACACTCTCGGTTACATATATTCTCTTTTCCTCTGGTCCTCTTAAATAACGCCTTTTAACTATTCCCAATAAGTAAAATGTACTCTTCAACACTTTCGTGTGTCGACAAGATCAGGAAATTACAACATTCCTTGGGGAAGGCTTTACTTCCGGAAAATCTATATTATCGGAACCTCTCTGGACTTTACACTGACAAGTTATTGCCACTAAGTTTGTCTTTGGATTTAACGTTACCCATGTTAACATTCAACGCGTCGATAATTTAAACCATAAATTTGTTACTTTTATTTCACCCAGTAAATTTGGAAAGTTGAAATTGACAGTCTGCGTGAAAGGTTGTCACTTGCTTTCTGTGATTTTTTTATAAATAGACTTCCATGGGAACCGTTAACAAGGAAATTGTTATTATGAACTCGATTTTTACTTCCGAAACCTCACCCAGTCTACCTTTTCTCCTCAAAATGTGGCAATAGCTGGGAAGGTAATTTTTATCTTTCCTTCTTTAATCAGATTTTGAGATTGGATTGACTGTAGAAATGGGACAGCTAAAGTAAAATCCGATAATTTAAACGAGTCGTTACGTATATGTGTATAAATGGTATTCCCAATAATGCATCGTTTGGAGTCATCTATGGAATTATAACTTTCAAAATCTTCTTTTGTTAAATCCCAAGAATCCTAGTTATATAAGCAAACAGAATATGCTAATTAAAACACATATTGGAGTAATTGGTAACACTGAAGAATTGCATGCACTACGTTAATGGGAAGAATCACAATATTCAACTTATTGGAATCGAGAAACTATTTATTTTACCTATGGACAATTGTAACACATATTATACCGTATGTAAGAAAATTTAAAATATGCATTATTTTATTTGATGTCTTGATTACGCTTACAGTAAAAGTATATTTATTTGTTCATTTTTCGATTCCTGATAGCAAGTTTATAAATATTTCACAGATTCAAAACAAAAGCACATGACTACAAATCGAGACATGGTATGTATAATAAGTCGCTAGAGCGAGAGTGCCCTTCTGTAACTTTGTCAGTTTTACATGCTCCCTTACAATCAGCGAGCCACTTTAACATGTTTGAGAGGAGCAACAACTTGTATCTGCGATTTCCTCGCGCATCAATAAGTGCACTGACATCCCTTAGAATTAGAATTAAAGTGAACCAAGAGCGGGGTGTGGTATATTAAGTTTACATCGTCATCAATGCAGTGTCATCATTCGAGAATTTCAAAAGTGCTAGTCGTCGCAAATCACGGCCCATTTACAAAGTAGATTTAATGAAATTGAGACCACAATGCTCAACTAACAACTATTAGATGCAAACGTGGATATTAAATAGAAGTACTAAATGATCGCAATTGAAAACAGAAAATAATTGTGTCCAGGCGTGTTTAATTGTGAACAGTTAGGACATATCAGCTGAAGTACATCTGAATTGTATAAATAGTCTTTAGAATTGACCTTTCTAGCCAAAAGTTGAACAGCTAATGGTCATGATAAGAAAATTGACTTTTTTTGTAAGATATTGTTGTATTAAATGATTCATAATTACGATGAATGTGACAAAGACATACATTTTATGTCACATTGTCTACGATCGAACCCATGGTTTCTTATAGACCACCAAGGAAGTTTCCCTGGATGACCGTTTATGAGAAGTTGCCACGTTATTCAGCAACAAAAGGTTAGGTTAATCTTCAATATGACTGTTATTTGATATTGAGCGTGTTTCTTGTTCTCATAAATATATTCCTCTGGCGATTTCGGAGAGCTTTTAATAGCACAAGATCATCTGTCGTAATGATGTTCTATCCTACATTAATGCCAAACGCTGACTTCCTAAGTATGTGTTGACAGTAATAAGTATCATACATTCAAGTAAGCGTTTATTTATACTTGGTGATAGGGTATGAAGTGTTGGCAAGGGGAAAGCAATAACGTATTAAATAAAAAATAGTGTGTTTGTGTCAGCTTACACTTTGACTATATCAGTAGTATTGACGTATACTGTGAAATAAAAATATGATATACAGTAGGTAGCAATTTCGACGCATATAACCCAAAACTCAATCAAATCTAGAAGAAGCAATTTACAGATAGTTTCCAAAATATACAAGGTATGATTTGTATATGGTCTTAAAGTAATTGAGAGTTTCTACTATATATTTGCTAAATAATCGTATGGAGAATTGGCGGAGAACAACAGTTTGAATGACATTGAGACCACAATGCTCAACTAACAACTATTACCAGGCAGAGAGTGAGGTTGTGATGCAGTCTTTACCTTAATTACATTGGTGAACAGAAATGTTTAACAACGAATGCTGGAGAACATTTAACTAACATTTCTTATCCAATCACACAAAGAGCTTTGCTCACATAGAGGTATCCCCATAGAATCCGTAAACAGATAGAAAGCATAGTCTTTTACTCCTGACAGTTTCTAGTAGTAACAGGTATCAAACAGAGTTTAATCGATGTACGTTATGACATAGTTGTCTTTATATCTTTACTAATGTTCTTTTACAGTTGTCAATAGGGTAAATCCTCGGTTGCTCACAATTAACATTTACATTAACCTTTAACTGAGAAATTATTTATCCGGAGATGTTTAATTTACCGTGTGTGTATTACAATCAGTCGATCAACAAAGTATCCAGTTAACATTGATTTTTATGATTATGAATATAGATCTTTGTATTCTACGTTTTTTCGTAAGTTTTATTTTATTTCTGATTTCTGTAGCTTAACGTAAATTGATTTTTTCCCCCGTTTTACCATACGTAATGGAACTGCCTACTTCTGTTTTAGAATATAGCATTCAAGAGCCTACTGAACACGTATTGATTCCGTTTAATTGTATATATGTATAGAAATAAAATTGGTCTCCTTTTATTGTAGGTTGAAACGATGTTAAAACATTGTTCAACGAGTATTTGCAGACTTCAGTATTAGGGCAAATTGTTTAATGCATGTTAAGCACAAAATTAATCTTTAGAAAATCTTGTATATAGAATGGTTAAAAACCAATATTTCAAAATTCAAAACTGACATTTATGTGTAGAGGGATTCGAACTGATTATCCAATCACACTACAACAATATCTGTAAATGATCTGTCGTCTCCAAAAACTGGATTTTGAAATTTGTATTAACGATTTGTTAAGTTAATTAGAATGTTAACATCCGAAACCTGATCGATTTCTATGACTGACAAAATTAACTCTTTACAGATTAGACAAAGATTACTGCATTGTTTGAATTGCCTAAAACTGCTTAATTTCAAACAAACAAGGTTGAACTTTTATTGATTTTAACAACTTTTGTATTAGATCCAATGTAGCTGATCACGGTGTTAAAATGCACTGTTGAATGCGTAAGCACATCTGATTTGATTTAGCATTATTCTACTTAATACATTGATTTTTAAAATGAAACTACACTTGATATCGTAAAACTAAATGTACGTAAAAAATAACCATTTTAAAATATATATATAAGGAAAAACAGAACCTCTGAATCTAGAAAATGTTGCTGAAGCGAAAAAGGTGACGATGATATTAAGTATCTGTTTTCAAACACCACGAAAGAGTATCTCCTAACTGTTTTCTGCCTCACATTTCGTGATTTACTCATTAGCAGATATCAGCGATCTGCGAAATAGTTTTTCAGTTTATCTTTTAACAATGACAAAACTTAATTAATGTTCCATTTTTCTGCACTTTAAAATGTTCCCCCTACAAGCGTACACAGCAACGAACTTTAGCGATAACGATATTTATTGACAACTAGTAAACGTTAGATGATTTTTTACACGAGGATGTTTTTATCGATTTTAAAGGTCAAAATAAATATCAAATACCAGGATCGTATGTAAAATATGTTGGTAACACGTTGATACATTGATAAACACAAGAACGAGGTAATAAAACTGTAATCTAAATAACTGTTTCTTTATCTCTTATTTTGATGACGTTAAGATTAAATTAAAAACCGATTGTGCAATACAGATATCAAAATTCTAATTATCAATCATTAAAACGATGACAATATATGCATGCTTGGGTTTTATTCTAATTTAATGTAAAGAAGATAATGACCTATCTAGAACACTGTTTTTATATCTATTCTGACATTTTAACTTTAGACGTTATGGTCTTGATGGCAATTTACATGTCAAATATATCAAACAAACTAGAAAGCTGAATTAAAAAGATTATACAGAACAAACAAAGCTTACCTTTCGGTGTTCAGGTAGAGGAGTTGTTCTTGTGACGAATGTTGCGGGGACCTCCTTAACCAGGTAACGTGTTCGTCGTGCTGTCGGTTGCTTTAAAAAGACCTCTGCTGTTTGTATTCACATAATATAGTTACTGTCACTCTATCTTCAATGAAGCAATATATATATACCCATATGGCGCGCTGTGGACGCTACTTCCAGAAATGGGCGGGACTTTGTGTCATTCCGCCCCCCTGTCCACACAATGTGGCGCTAACTGTTGAACGGGCGCGCCCATGGAGCGAGAAGTATTGACGATAAATATCGGTCGCTTGTTTCTACAGCCGCAAGCGCTCCAGTGACATCAATCGCTTTTCACGTATAGAATGTGAACCGTGCAAATCCCCATAGATTGTAATCACGAGGAAGTCGCAATTTTCAAATCTACGCACGTTATGAATAATATATTATATTATTTCGGGTTAGCTGGACACTGATTTGTAAACGTATGGCTATGTTTCCAAACGTTTGCGTTGATAATTGTTCGCATGAGTATTATCTACTGTACATTTTGCTTAATAGATGGCAATGTCGCCAAACAATGGCGACCAGTGGCGACATCGGCGTGATTTTAACATACAATTTGGCGATTTTGTTTTTACATTTATTGACAACAAGCAATTCTCTGTTGGGCAAATGTGAAAGGTATATGGAGAGAAGGTGTGAACACATTCCTTTATTGAGATGTGGAGTGTATTATATCACAGAATGAAGGATTTTAAAAGTACCGTTTTAGTTGTGAGTACTTTTTCGAACTGACGAGTTTACCCAACAGAGATTCGGCTTAACCTATTTGTCTTAATTAGCACAAGATGGATATAGTTGTTTCTAGACAGTTCGTATAGGGTAATTGGTGACGGAATCACTAAGCATACTTTCATGCCATTTTTACTGCGAAATCAGTGGCAGACTGACTAAGTAAAGAAACTACTAATGACCTTTATTAAGACAAACTATACATACGAAAGTGCAAACATGCCAACATGAAATTGATAATAGGAGAACAATGAGGGGACACAAATCACCTGGAAAATGGAGAAAATAAAATAAATATGAAAGATCATTTTTATTTTTAATGTAAATTTGTGATAATTTATGATTCGATGACGCTTTAACGGTGTTGTTTCGATTTGAATGCATACAAAAATTGTTAAGAATGATTATATATTGAGTTTTAACTTACATACAAGACAGTCACAATATTAAAATGATACTGAATATTAACGATGGGCATGATAACGAAATATTACTGTGTATAAACGAGGGGCATTAACGCGAGGTTTTACTGAATATCATAGAGAGGCGTTTTATCGAGGTTTAACTGTGTATAATACATGATATTATACCGGGATTTTGCGTACAATAAAAACGATATCAGGTTTAGGTTAAATAAGAATCTAATACGACTATACACTCTTACATTCGTTAGGGTCGGGTGGCGCAACGGATAGCGCACTTACCTTTCACAAATTTGGTCAGGTTGGATGGATTGCCGATAGGACTTGAAAAGAGTTTTGGACAATTTTCCTACCACATCGCTTTCTCCGGGTACCTCGGTATCCTCAGCATCAACAAACTCTTCACTTTCATCAGGACCAATAAAACCGATTAATATCAGTTCGTCTTTTTTTGAAAATTATTGAAAAATAAAAAAGGGTATTTTAAAATAATAAGATATGCAACTGTTTGTCTTTCTGTTTACAGGTTGCCGCTATTTTGCCTTTTAAAGCTAAACCTTTAACGTTCACATCTTTACTTAAAAAAAGCAAATTATACACTTTTGTTCAGAGCATCGGTAATCATCCCAATAATCAAATAATATCATTATTACGTTTAATTGTTTGGTGTGTATTCTATAAGTTATCAGTTTTATACCTGCTGTTGAAAAAATAAAAGTATCACAGCATTAATACAAAAGCACAACAAATCCAAACCAAAGTCAAATTCAAGCAACAGACAACAATAGGAAATAAAGCACACCGAAAACAATGAGAAATACAAAATTAAAACAGGCCCAACATAGGGGACGAAAAAGAGGGATCAGCAAAATCATGTCCTGCACAGTATGTATATCTTGTCCTTATACTAAGTACCTCCCATCGACGTATGGAGTTTCATTGTATTCGTGTGGACAGTGAAATAGCAGTTTAGCATTATGGATAGGAAGTTTGAAAATATTTCACATATTTTAAGAAACAAATCAGATTTATATCAGGTATGAAAATTAACACGATTTAAGATTTCAACAGATAAGGCTTTCGATTGTTTTGATTAGTTTTGAAATAAAAGAAATAAGTAACCTTTGGTTATCGTAATAACTTCTGAATGAATCATATTTCGTCTAC
>JAUMHH010189040.1:0-14281 GCA_032359455.1 Chlamys rubida
AATAAACCTGGCAGTAGGACGGCACTGTTACATATATTTTGATAGTATAACAGACAAAGAGAAGAAGAAGAAATCAGAGAGGGGAGGGCGGAAGGGGTGCATCAGGAAATGAAAGAAAGTGGTTACGAAGAGAATAACGAGAAGAACTGCATTACTTGATTGAATCTTGTTGGAATGTGATTCATAAAAAGGTAACCCTAATGAGCTCTATATAAGGATGCATTAAATACATTTGAAATCTCTAAATTACATATAAATTGCCTTACCTTGATTCCAATCAAAAATTGTTTTCTTTAATAATATATAATTGTCAAAACAATTGTCATGCAATGTTCTGAATCTGCTAACAGTAGAACGTTGCGTTCACAACGTTGTGACAGACCCATTATTACGACCAAACTTCCCTATTGATACAATCTAACATAACCATACATTATGTCGAGCTTAACACAAAACTTCGAGACGAGTTACCAAAATGTCTTATCAAAATAGTTTTAACGGAAAGGATTTCAAAATCTTTTTCATTACAGTAACGGATTTTCAATTCATATTCACGTATATTTTTGTCAAGGCGACGTGACATTTTCGTGACTTCATGTCTTTTTAAATGAACGTGATACCTACAAAGGAGTTTAAACATAGAAATTGTATGTACATAGTTTTCTGTGACGTCACAAGACACATATTAACGTCACTGCTACCTCGCTATGAAACGCAATCTTAATTAAACCTACTTCTATATCCCAAACCCGTGCCAATTCAAAACAAAATGTTTTTTCTGTTGTTTTGGTGACCGAGTTCCTGTTTTGTATATCGACAAAGTTCCGATCGCTTGTTTATTTACGACGAGGCATATTTCACTATATCATTTCCGGCGGATTTGCTAGGCCCGGGAGAATAGTGACGTCGGTGTGTTAACCGTTTTGTGCCTTGTTTGTTTACCTATTCCCCTTTGTTACTTGTGTTTATGATTTCCGTCCAATGACATTTCCTATTGTTTATCAGACAGACGGGGACTGATTCCCACTAAATAACAAAGCCAATCCTCTTAGCCCGGCAATTATCCGTTGTGATCCGCCAACAGTTGTCTGGTTAGTGGTCAAGAGTAAGAGTTAATTCATATAGTAGCGCAGTTCAAATGACCATTTCATGAGCTCCTCTCATTGACCGTCTCCACCAATGTCACTGTACATCAGTCATGTGGTTCATTCCGGCGAATATAGATGATGAAATGTGTCTGTGGAAAAATCAGTAAATTTTGTCTTGTGTATTTTTTTAAGTGTTTGTTGGTTTCCCTAGATTTCCTTTCTGTTAAAGCTTAACAAGGAAATAACAAAAAAACTATGTATAACAACATGAAGACAATATCCAAACTCAACTTTGGTGCAACTATAAAACAGGAAGAACTGGGCCTGTATTCATGAACTTGTTCTCATACTCAAACATGAACTCTATGCTCAAATGAACTTTCTTGTCACTCGCCTGTATCATGTGACACAGCAAAACACGTCAGGTGTTAACATCGAAACCATATATTTACATGTCTTCATCTTAGCAAACTCTGACTGCGTATAAATTAGCGTATACGCAATAAAAAGGCTCGGCGGATTGATACTTGTTTTAAATATGGCGCCGTTCACGCTTCAGCGAGATAACAGTCCAATGGCAACCAATGCTTGGATCATTCACCATCTAGATACATAGAACATATTCGGGATCCATTATGTCTAATTATACACGGAAGAATGCTGACAAACTTCTTATTCCACGGATGCACATTCAAATGTATTTGGCGGTAACGTCAACAATGGCGGCTTCGTTCTGACCGCGTCAATCCATGAGCAATGGGTCTCTGCGCGTACATGAAGACTGTTGTAAATGCTTAATTTAAACTTTGAAAACCATGAAAGGAAAATAAAATAGTGTTGTTCACTCATATATCGATGTAGCTTCACTGGAACTATATTGTCCTAGCAACCACGGCTACCGTAGTTACCATCGTGGCAACCCGCTTCGACTTGTTTTCTGCGTAACGTAGCATTTAAAAAAAATAATAATGTAAATAACGCGCACCATAGAATATGTTCGTTGCCAACTGCGTTCATACTACTGTATACGCCGTCAAAATGAAGGTCAATCCTTAAATGAAGACAAGTGCCTAGGGCGACACCACAGGAAAGAAGGAATAGGGGAGTAAGAAATGGAAAGATATAGTTGCAAAGTATTACAATGGGGCAGCAGATTAGTGTTGGTGTCTTCATTGTCTCCAACCAAAAGGTCCCGTAGAAAATTCCCCGATTCTGCAAGTGCACACATAAGTTGCCTTTAACACCATGCTGTGGTTACTGCAGGTCTACTCCTTCCCCGAACCTGTAGCGGCGTACTGTCTCTGATAAAATATGAATGGTCAAGCTTGCTATGTAAAACAGCTGTAAAGTGTTATCCATATCATCAGATCTGACCGCATCTCCGACACATGACAAATTGGATATTTGTGACTCAATCTTACTTGTGACGTAAGTCTGGTCACTTTGGCTTTTTCTCATCTCGCCAATTTACCGTCTAGATGACAGACAGAGGTCAAGCGTTTCATTAAAACGGTGATTGATATATATCGGGCAGGCAGTTCATGGGCGAGACATCCACTTCAGCATAATCTCATTAATCAGGCCACTTATCCATAGAACACAATGACAGCATAGAAGGTCAACCTAATGGAGTAACGAATGTCAGTTTATCACGGGCCCCACAAGTCAAATTTCCCGTTTTTTGTTACTTAACTATGTGTAACGACTGTTTGTAGTCCTCGTATTCCATTAAATCGTATTCTACCCTGGCCATTTGAATCATGTTAGCAGCGGGGATTGATCGCCGGATGTTGAAGTCAACTCTCCGAGGATTTCATGGGTGCTCACAAACCGGAAGTACCTCTTTTTATCACATGAACCGGACCGATCAAATTTTACGGCTTAGCTCGTTTTTTCTCTTGAACCCTTTATACCACTGACTT
This sequence comes from Chlamys rubida, assembly GCA_032359455.1. Classification (NCBI taxonomy): domain Eukaryota; kingdom Metazoa; phylum Mollusca; class Bivalvia; order Pectinida; family Pectinidae; genus Chlamys; species Chlamys rubida. The sequence continues at coordinate 3,011 of JAUMHH010189040.1, forward strand.
AATACCTACTTAGTGTCCGTGCTGTATGGGGCGAAACAGAAGAATAAATATCTGTAATTTATTGCTACTGCATGGAAATTCAAAGCAGCCTTGTCGGTGCGTTTTGGTCAATATCGCTGTACACCGATCTATACAGCGTTACTCGAGACATCTCAGACTATATAACTGGTGGTAGCTTCAAGTGAGGCTCGCATGTTCGAACATGAACAGTGCGAATGGGCAAACATGCATTGTTGTGCAAAGGTTTCGTATCTGACACTTTTGTTTGCCAGATACATGTTCATTGTACACGTTTAAAGCATATAATATTATAAATATGCTACTTCTCTGTGTGATATGAATGTCGATAAGTTTGGTAATGCTCATTAGGGTGCCTTGTTGGTTTGTTGTCACTTCCCGAGTTCTCGATGTGCGGACGTGATTTTACTTGAATTCGCCTTAGATTTACATAATGGATGTCGTCGATGAAGCAGAAGACGCATACCTTCCGGAACACCTGGTCTTTTTCTCCTTTTACATTTTTAATGGTATCCGTGTAAATATTTCCTTTGTTCATATTTTGCCAAAAACGTATCGTTCTGATTTTAAATTATGGTTTTGTAGACACTTAGGTATTCTCTTGTTGAATTTTCCCCTAAAAGTGCAGTACATGACCAGTTGTTATGAACTGTATAAAACCAAACACGCCATAAGTAGGATTTAAATCCTGATAACTGTTTTCGGTATTAAACTAATTTCTCTTGTAAATCGATAGGTTATGAAGACTTAAAATGCATCGATGTATACATTTTATTGCTATTTATATACAGCCATGGGATCGGCCACAATATTGAACAACATTATTAAATCCTTCTACTGGACAATTTTACAATTAGTTAGGTTTAGTTCCTATGATTTAGCGTCATATAACATGCCAACGTCATTTTAGACGTCACTCAATTTATACAACATGTGGTAGCGATGTTACAGATATATTTCAATGAAATATAAGACATTTTAAAAGTGCAATAAATATTTTATTATGCCGAAAAAAAATTCAATCAAAAGCAAATACACCATAGTAGAGATAATCAGGGTGACGCGCCATTGTGTCGTCTGCTTCCAGCTTTCGGAGGTTGTGGTAGCTCTTGCCGATTTTCCTAGAGAAGCTCCGAATAAGGGAAATATGATTGGGGAACTCGAATGCATGAGGGCGACATGATGTTTTCTTGTCCCGTTTTGTAACCAATATCATAAAATCAGACATGCTGTTCTAAAAATTGGAAAAAACAACAGTGAAACATGATTAACTTTTAAGAGAATAAGGTTGTTTGGGGCTTAATGTCCTCACAGTAGTTAAGGTCATGTAACAGGACAGAGAGTAGTGTGTTTACACCAGGGATCGAACCTGCGATCCCAGACTTCCTAACACTCTACCGGACACTCTACAACTGAGCTAAAGGGTCATTCCCTCTAGCGCGAAGCTAGAAGGCGACCGTGATCCTATTCCATTTAAAATCTGTCTCACTCACATATGAAGATGTTGTCCACGGATGATAGACCACATTTAAGTGTCATCTTAATTGCTGAAATGTCATAACATATGGACATGACATTCAAACCGGTCATTGTATGCAATGTAATGACAACAGGCTTACCACACGGTACCTCATCCCATTCAAAGCCTAAAGACAAGAAGAGACAGGAAGTATACCAATTTAAAAGGACTGCGGTTTGTCTCGATCAGGGAAGGGAATCCTTAGTATTCTTCGCTTGAGAGAACGCTCAAAGTAATGCAATTGTTGCAGCAGAATTGTATTTATCGCTTTAGTAAAGTAAGTAAGGAGCAAGCAAAACAGTATTAACATTCAAAATTAATCCGTGTAATAGTATTTTATAGTCATTTCGTTTTTCGTGATGCTTCCATTTTGTATCTTTCATACATTTTAAGCTCGTGTTTGATGTATTCCTTTTGTGAACGTCGATATATAGCGTTGTTTGGTCATAAATAGTTCAAAGTGTCGATGGGTCGTAAAGCTATACAAAACACTAAAACTCGTTTGCTTAACTACGCTAACTGCTGACGTAATACTCACCACGTTGCACTTGTCAGCCTTTATAAAGGGTTTATTCGGACGCGCCATCAATAAGTTATACGTGCCGTTACTTCCTGTTATGATATCCGAGTATGACATATTCACTATCGAATACGATTTGAGGATTAAATTCGACGTTCAAATGTAAGCTGTAAGCTGTTTTACATCTGGTAATTGAACAACATTTTGCGTTTTGCCATCGTGTTTTTTTCCATTATTTTCTCCCTCCATCCCCCCTGTAGAATCGGGCGAGATTTCGTTCTTGTCTTTTGTTTAGGTAACATTGAAGAAACCAAATATAGACCTGTATGAGTATCGTTAAAGGGGTCCCCTGCATGCAGAATCGGGGGTTTTCTTCTGTCTTCTGCTAAGAAGACATTGAAGAGACAAAAACTGACACACTTCCCCCTTTGCAACATTTGTTAACTTTTCGTTTCCTATCTTTCTATATCAAGCTATGCCTGAATAGCCAGATATCGTACACATATTAGTTGTTGATAATAGAAGTGCCTCATATATCCAGTAACACACTTGCATTGCTTTAAAGTGACCGGGATTTCATTTGTTAAATTTTAAATTCATAATAATACAAGGTTGAAGTCAAAGTATTACTTAATCCTAGAGATACAAGCATGTAGCTGAAATTTATCACAAAAACAAGAAATTAAGATTGTACTCCTACATATGTTGAATAGCCAGACTCTTATTTCTCCCTATAGGATTTGAAATTTCATTTCCGTAATAGAATACATTGATAAATAAGATACCGTTTTTAAGGAATTACACATTGTTTAATCTTCTAATGCACATGTAGTATATTGATTATTCGATTGTTAATAATCGAGACTTATCATTAATTCATTACGAAATTGAATTACAGAGATTTTGAAAACTCCCTTTTCATAAATAACCGGATAACAATGTGAAATGAATTACTGTAATGGTACATTGTACAAACGTTTGCCAATTATTTTTTTCTTGAACTTCATTTTTTGTTATTTTATATGCCTCTTGTGCAAATATTGCTATAAGAGTTGCACAGGCTTATTATTTGTACATTTCGACTACATTAGCAGGTTTAATTATTAATAAAATCATTATAAAAATGAATCATGTTTCCCAATTTTTTCATTACATTAATGTGGTTTGGAAATATCACATAGTTATGGTAAGGACGTGAAAAGTGCATCAAGCCGATTACATTCGCAATTAATCAATGCTAATTTCTATCGTCTAAATTTGGAATTGTAGACATTAAATAAACTCAAGTACATTATTGAAAATATCAACTCTTTTATTATTAGCTAACTGGCAACCATTTACAACTGCGGCTTCAAAGAAAAATCCGTACATGTATCTATACATATATATCGAATAGAATGCTTGAGTTGAGTTCTGTTCATAATTGTTTTGAGTATATAATAGCACTCCCCCCTCCCCTGCAGGTCGGGGAAAGAGAATATGCTTGCTGTATCCCACTGCACGTGTATCGTTAAAGGATACTAATATTGCCCCCCCCCCCCCTGCAGAATCGGGGATTTCTTCTGCGTCTTCTGATAAGGGTGCATTGATGAGACCAACATTTTGCTGCTCATTGCAACATTTGGGATATTCATCTTTTCTATCCTTACTTCTATACTTTTTCTTTCCGGTTGGTGTCTACCTAGAACCCGTCTTCATATGACCTTGGCTGTTGCGAGGACGTTTAACCCCATACACATAAACAATAGCTCTTCGTTACATCCGTGCGCCCTCCTTCACCAGTCACCTTCTTCCACACCCCCACTATAAAGTCGGCATCAGATCCGCGCTATCACAACGAGGCAAGTACACCAACATACCCTGTCTCCGGCATACACACACGCAAACACGCATACACTACACACACGTTAAACAAAATTAAACCAAACCAAACCTTCAAACGCGAAGCATTATTGATGCAGTCGTATTTACCGCAATGCGCATTGGATATGCCTTTGTTGATAAACTTAACAATTAAATAGTGATCAAATTTTAATAAAAAAAATAGTAAAAAAGGCTATCTATCCTTTTCTAAAACTGCTGTAGAGTCAGACTGACAATTGAGTTGGAAAGCAGAACACATTTTCAATACAGTGGGTGTAAAATTCATCAATTCACGTCGCCTAGCAAATCAAACTTTATTTTAGCAACACATTAGACTCAAAAACACACCAACGTGTAAAGGCTTCATTGCCGGCCGCTAAGAGCACTCAACTTGTCAGTGTATGTCTCTTTAATAATTTATGAACTTCAACACAAATAGTCGAATTTCACGAGTTTTAAATGAATTCTCCTTGATATGCCCCACTCTAGGAAGGGTATGGCATTAGAGACGTGACAGATCAAAGGGAAGATAAAGTGATTTTTTTTTATATAAAATGTATTCGCTTGAAGCAGTTAAAAATTTACTTCCTGAATATGTTGTGGGGTTTATTTTGTCATAAAACAACGATCAACTATTAAAGTTAACGCACTGCCTATTTTGGATGATATTTTCCAATATGATGAACCTCTTCAGCAAAACAGATCAATTTATTATTCACTCCGCACATACGGCAGGATGGCAGTAAATGCCATTCATACTCTGTCCTCTGCCTACTGATCGTGGTTCTGGTCGTACACGTTTAAGTAGGTTGGTTTGTTTGTGCTTTACGTCCTTTTAACAGCTATGTCGTTTAAGGAAGAGTCTGTTTTTAGGTCACCTGAGCTTTAGGTCAAGTGACCTATTGCTATCCGTCTTCGTCCGTCGTCGTGCGTCGTGCGTCATCCGTCGTCCGTTAACATTTTACATTTTCAACTTAAGCTGAAATACTAGCAAAGGGATTTCATTGCAACTTCATGGGAATATTACTGCCATCTCCCTGACAAAGTGTTGTTATTTTTCAGGTCGATCAAAAATCTAATATGGCTGCCAAGGCCGCCTTCTTGAAAAACTATTTCAAACTTAAAGTAAAATTCTACTGGGCCGATTTAACTGAAACTTGGTAGGAATGATCAAGTCATTGTCCTGACAAAGTGTTGTTATTTTATGAGTCGATCAGAAATCCAATTTGGCTGCCACGGCCGCTATTTTGAAAAAATATTTCAAACTTAAAATCAAGTTGTAATAGGCCGATTTAACTGAAACTCGGTCTTGGAATGATCAGCTTATGGTCCTGACAAACTTAAGTTAACGTTTTACTTAACTATTTTTTACTCAAATTGGTACATATTTCAACAACAAAAATAAATACTGTAGGACTCAGATGACCGTTAAGGCCCATATGCCTCATGTTTAATTGTGGAGGAACACCGGAGTACCTAAAGAGAATCACCGACCTGTGTCAGTACCTGGCTACTTCCTCACGTAGGACTTGAACCCCTGACCCTGTGGCGGAGGCTAGTACACTGTAGTCATATATGTCTGACACCTAACCACTCGGCCATTGCATTCAATATACTTTTTAATGTACAACATACAGTATCTGAGGAGATAGAATTACGACGTGGACATTTGTTTAATATTTCGTTCACATAATCAACTTATTTAGTTCAGGGTTTCTAAAATCACTTTTTGTAAATTGTGAAACAATTTTTGTGGAATTACAGCTTCAATGGTAACGAGCTTTATCTGTATGAAAATACTCTTTAATTCAAAGTGTGATTTTATTGATATAACGTCTTTAGGTCATTCAAGGACGTGCCTGTATGCATGAAATATATGTGTATGTGTATAATGTGCATTGGAGGCGTTTTATTGGTGTATCTGCCTTCTTACATCACTGAACCACTATGAACTACAATGCTAAAAATACCTAGCAAACGATTTCACCCGGTTATATTATACAGATAACGTATTAACCATTTTCCCGCTTACCCTAAATGTAGAAAGGTTACAAGGAAATCACAACTACTGTACCATTTTTAAGGACTCGGATAAATCGTGGCCTCGGGACAGAACTCGTTGCCTTCCCTACCTGGGTAAACGTTCAACACTAAATACAAGTTTTGGGTTGACAAGCAAGGCGCCATCAAACAAAAAGTTTGTTAGGAAGTAAAAAGAAAATATTAAGATCGAACAAATGTTGCAATGGGTGCAGCAGAATTGTTTTGCTCACATTTGTGTCCTCGTATATGGACCACGAAAGCAAAATCCCCAATTACTCCAGAAGGTTCCAATTTTCGTTGCAGCATGTAGCGGGTAATGGTAGGTATATTCGTTGTTCAGTCCCCGACATGCAGAGGCCTTAGTATACTTTTAGTAAGTTAAAATCTTAGCACTAGGGGTGAAATTTTACTGTTTGCATTACAATTCGTTGCAATAATTAGTAACCACTTCAGAATTGAGGGAAAACCTATATCAGTAAGTTTCGAAACAGAATATTACTGATACACGGTATACTGTACACGTTGTTTGGCGTTTCTAGTGGGACAGTCAATTGGATCTCTTTCAAAAGTTAAGATGATACTATTTGTTTAATATATCCAGTGGTGCAATGTGTTAATTGCGACAAAAATCGTGCAATTTGTCATATTATAAAATTGAAATTGAAGACAGGGCAAATGACTAAATACTTTTGTCCAACACATTGGCATTCTTGTATGATAATAGCGTTCTATGATAATTGATTTCCAGATCCTTTTGTTAGACTTCAACGACTTCTGACTAACTAGGCGTCTCTGCATAGCCCGCGCGGCTGGTACATTGGTACCCGAACTATAGAGTACCATTGATTTGATTTCCCGCTGATTATTGTAGAAAATTGTTTAAATAGTTTTGCGTGTCAAACATCACTGTATTACAATCTAAATATCGCAATATTTGCAAAGATAGTAAATCAATGAACACACCTTACTACATTTATACAGATATTTGTCTTCCGAAGAAAAATAGCGTAACTGAAATCTGACCTTCAAACATAACACCGAATCGTTAGGTATTAGCTATTGGTTAAACGGTGAACATTACCCAACTATTTACATTTGTTTATTAGAAAGGCCTCGCCACTGATGGAAATCATTAGTATGCCCTTTGATGTATGAACACCTGCTATTTCCCGTGAACACGTAGCCGATACCCTGTGTTTACCCGGTGGGAGCACAAGGATATTTACAAATTTCTTGTCATAGTATCGTCCGAAAGTAAGAAACTCCTGTATGCTGAAGATATGCATGCTCTTATTATAATTGTATTCCGTCTTTGCATATTGCAGAGTTAGCTGCTCTTGTGAGCAGGTGCTGATGGTTACGTCATTGGTTTGTGAGAGTAACGTCATTAATTTTTGAGAAAACGAAGTAATTTTCTCACACAAACCAATGACGTAATTTTCAAAAATGCAGACAATCATATAATTGCAAGCTAACCAAAACAAATTATTTTTGCGTCATATTTTAAATCATTTGAGACGGACACTGAAATGACAGGTCTTAATTGTTCACAATGTTGAACATATTTCACCTTGTGACCTATCGGTGATATTCATTCTTGCTCTGTATTTTTTACTGTACGGAAGTTGCCATGTTTCAAAATCAGTTACGCTAAGGTTGCTTTAACAAGATTTAACGTTTGCGCAACAGCTGAGGTTGTATACAGACGGGTATCATAGAAGACAGTAGTGAGTGTGCTAGCAAGGTAGACAGAGTTCCTACGTGTTTCATGGGGGCAGCAGAACGAATTTGGTTTCTTAAATATGTTCTAAGGAGAGGACCGGAAATAACCCCACAGATCCTAGAGGGGCCCCACATAAGTCGACTATTATTGCAACATGCATATGCAGTGGAATTCTTCAACCATATTTCTTCCCCACTACAAAAATGGCTTAATTATTTTTTCACGCGGTAAGTTGTTCGCAATCACTAATATGAGTTCACATTTTATTAAAAGAATGGAAAAGTAAAATCTTGTCATAAAGAGATTGAAAATGGGATATAACTATGACGTAGAAATTACCGAAAAGAAGGAATTTTATCCCTCGACCCAGGGGTTGTGATAAATCCCAAATAAAGTAAGACATATACTGTATACTAGACTGGCTGTTTCACTGTGTATAATAAACTGGCGTCTCAGCGTTTCTTGACTATATCTGCTATTTACAGTAATTGACTCTCAATCCTGGCACGAATTCAGGAGAATACTTGTGAGAATTATCAGTGTGCTTATTATTCAATTGCCGTGTTTTCATAGAGCTTGTATAATTATATGCGATTAAATCACGTCACCAATCAGTTTGTCAGCACTTTTAATGTTGGCATAATTACGTATAGAACGATTTCTTTGGTGAATTTGATGCTTAGTAATGATGCATTCTGATGTGACGACATCTAAAAATACTTAAAAATGCGTTTAATAATTCTGTACAATCTTGTATAATAACCTGAGAATACAACATGTCAAAAATTAGCAGGTCAGCACTTCAATATTTACTTGTGCATGAACACGTGTACGACGATTTATTCTGGTGATTTTGCTGCTCAGCAATTATGTATTCTGATGCGACGACATATAAAAATACTTGAGAAGACGTTTAATATGTCTGTACTGACTTCATTAGCATCTCTGGTTTTTATTTGTTTAAGCTTTCATTTGACAAACTCATTTACGTGTTGTACGACGTTTCGCAGATCAACGCTGGAGTAAATTAGCGTTCCTACGTATAAATCTATAACGCAATAAAACAAAAACGGCACAAATGCAACTTAAACAATGTGTCCCAATGTAGGTTACGAGGCAATGTTATATATGGGAGACAAATGATGCATGATCAGTTGATTTATAGGAACAGACGGGTGATATTCTCGTGGAACGAAATCTATCCAAATTGTCCTAATGATTTCAATAATCGTGTTTCATTCTGCTATGATGTTAACAAAAAATGTCCATACTTCTGCAAAAGGAAAATTTGATGCTAAATGAATTCGGAAAATTTTAAATCGTTCATTTTCATGCTAGAAATTGAAAACGGTTTTTGACCGATAAAGACTTTGTAAGTTCAGATATATAGAAACTTGTAAGATGCACAACAAGCAAAACAGGCATCCATTCAATTATAAGAAAACGAGAAATGTCAGATTTTGTGTGAAAGTTTCATCAAAAGAAAATTACCAGGTACCAGAAAAGTCAGATCATGTTCTATTTGCCTTAATGTCATACAGTGTAACATCATAACACGCCCTATGTCTAATAATTGGGAAATGACTTTAACAGTCTCACGAAAACAGACATATATTCTTTTAGTATCTGCGCATGTGTAAAGGTGTGTGTTGGTTGTTGTAAAGGGCGATCTGGTAATCGTCAAAGACTCAATGACACTACTTCAGCACAGACATCGTAAAACTCGTATTATGATAAGATTATAACAAGTCAATCAAACATAAAGTGTCTTGATCAAGGACGCATTAACATCCCGCTGTCTGCGGCACCAATCCCCGGACCATGACGTCGGTAAGCCTGTACATTTCTGTGTTTTAGACAGATCTTAAAACGGGCCAAACTCTTTTGATTAAGGTTTGATGCAAAGGATAAAACGACTCCATTTGATATATTAATGACACAAGTACGGCCATGTGCTATCGGCAATTGGCCTCCTATGAGAAATTATAATCTTATATCATTCCGTAAATGCAAAACAGACTCCTGCATCTGTTGGTAAAGGTTCAGGGATATACGGATCGATTAATTGTGACCTACTCACAATAAAGATGTGAGTGGGTGGCTATCCTTTGAGCTCTGCACAATGAACAAGACGGTTTAGTATGTTTTATAGTGTGTATATCGCTGTCATAATTTGTTATGCAAACGTTTGGCGATTGTATATACTTTTAATTGACCTGTGAATCTATGCAGGGAACATGCGTTTTTGTTGAATTAATTATTTAATAATCAATCTGTTTCGTCCTTCTATGACTTATTAGTGATGCTTGGGGCCCAAAAGATGAAAATCCAAATTCTCTAAACTACGGCTACATGTAAAACAGAGGGACAGGTGCGTTTAGGAATTTACAAATTTAGATGAGAAGTGGTTAATTTTATATTAAATCATAGGTAAAGTATTACTTTATGAACCTTGTCACTATTCAAAAGAGATACCTGTGGTCATCAAGGCTAAAGGAAACCTCGGGGACTAACAAATCCACCAGCAGAGTCTACCATCTTGTATCTGGAAAGACGAACGTAGCAAAAACTCAGGTGATGCACCTCTATAACTCCGTAATAGATACAGTAAGCCACAGTGAATCTCGCTGCATCATGAAGCTGTTTCTTCCTGCTAGAAATAAGAACATGTTCATATGATGAAAAAACGTCTCACCAAAACGTTTCCAATGACGACATTGCAATTATGCTAGTGAAATAAGAGAGTTCTGGATTAATACAAGAACACCGAGGAAACATATTTCTCTCATTTCCCTGTGTGTAAGATAGAGCTGTCCAGCGTAAGAAAGGGGTGTCGGAAATTTGTTTCTCTTACCCTGGACAGGTGTATCCGCACTTTTACAGGTGTGAGATTTCCTTGCCTCACCCTAGGGTTGAGACGAGGGGATTCCCCTATTCATAACAATGGTAAGACGTCATTTCAACAATACAATGACGTCACGTCAACAATCCGTCAACGTCACGTCATCATCACATTGTGCATATGATACACAATGGGAGAACAGGGTAAGGGGAAAAGAATCATTCATCCCCTTTAGGGTGAGATAGGGGAAGCTCGGGAAAAGATTTTTAAGTTGCCAAACAGTCAGCAAAGCCTCGCTTAAGGCAACTTAAAAATCTTCCCCCTCGGGTTGAGATTCCCATATCTCACCCCGGGGTGAGAGATTCTATTAATCTGACACCCCATTTCACGTGACGTGACGTCAAAATGGCTCAACAATGACGTGTCGTCACGAATTTGGAAAACACCGATGTTGCAATGCTTAAAAGGCAACGTGATGAAATTAAAACCTTTTACGATATATTTACCGTACACGTTAGAAAATGAGATTAATTCTTTCTGTGAAAACTTTGTTTGTAAAATGGGGAATGCTAAATATCGCTGATGAATTAGTTTTCGTCAAAAAGGTTCAGGGGAAAATTGATATTTTTCAAAATGGTAGCCAGTCCAAACTCATTTTCATGGTTTCTGAGCCTATTCTGGTAGTTGGAATGAGATTTCAAAGCCTCGGGTTTTACAAAATTTGAAAACCCCTCGGGTGGAAT
>JAUMHH010189051.1:0-14280 GCA_032359455.1 Chlamys rubida
TGCATAAACATTTGCAGGTCCACCAGGATTTATACCCGAAATTGTTACATTTATAAACGGTCAAACCGGTTGTTCCGAATAAACAAACAGGCCCCAGTAATACAGTACCAACAGGTTAGGATTATACATTATGCAGGCAAATACTCTAAATACAACTTCTAAGCATAAACAAAAAATTCATATGGAACTTTATTAAGATTTTGATTATTGTATTGGTCATACAAGATTATTGCCCTCAGAAGAACCAATTATTTTTGGAAGTGATATATAAAATTCTATGTATAGGATTGAACATGATAGTTTTACTGAGTGAATTTTGTCATAAAGTAATAGGCCATTTATGTCTTACAGATTTGTTCTGGTTTGTTATTATGATAATAGTGGAAAATGATGGAGTTATGTCGAGTCCCCCGTTCAATATGGTTCACAGCCATGTCGTCATGCAGGACAACACTATATTATGACATGAAATATTACACTACTAATTTCCATTGAGTTACATTTTCATTTTTGTGGTTTTAAAAGTTTAAATAAATATAGAGAATTTGATGGCTTGTCCCTTTTAACACCACTTGTATCAGAATATTTACATTTGCTCTACATTGCCACTATATAACACTACCAAGACCATTTCCATGTTATAAGACCATAACACAGGCATAGTGATATCTCCACGGGTCCGAATATTAACTATCGAATCGCTATTCCCCTCCGCACCAAAAAGCAGTATAAGCAACAAAAAAAAACTATTATTCAATAATATTCACCGTTTTATGCAAGACTATTATAAAATATGAATTGAATATATAGATTATATAGATTGGTTAAATTTTGGAAATTGTATCAATATTTTTGAATTGATTTTCACGAACTATATTTTTGCAGGGGGAAAGTCACGAGACAACATTCTGTGCGCAATTCCATGGGCTGTTCTACCATTTGAACAAACATCCCGAAATTCAAATTTAAAAATGTGTTGCGAAATTAGAAATGAAAATTTAAAAAAAAGGAAGAATGTAAATATAAGCATAAAACAGCATTCTGTTCCGTGTTATGGTCCTATAACACGGACAGAATGCTGTTTATTACTTAAATATACAGGTATTTATCACTTGTTGCACCTGTAAAAAAAAATAAAAAAATTGTAATACTTACAAAATATGGTATTCAATAGGAAACCATTAAACACCATCCTCCATACACATAATTGAATTAATGAAGTTGTGTTTATAGATGTATAATGAACTAAAAGTATTCATATGGATAACCAAAAATGATTTTTTTTCTGTGATGTTCCAGGGACCAGAGTTAGGCACATGGGATGACCGAAAGACTGGCTGGAATGATGAAGGTGAGGAAGATTTATCGTGGCAAGCTGAGGCCGCCATAAAGGAGCAGAAACGATCAGAGCGTCGGGAACGAAATTTGGAACAACAGCGTCGAAAGCAGGAAAAGGAATCTTCTAAAAGAGATACATTTTCAGCTGTGAGACTTTCGTGACATGAAGGAATGTTAATTTAAGAAAAAATGGGATTTTTATTGTATAAAGATTATGTTGTTATTATTTTCAAAACATGCTATCATCTTCATTGTCAAAATTTCATATCACTATGTTGGAGAAAAAGGCAATAGAAAATGACAACTTTAATCATGATAATATTGAGACATAGGGATGCATCCTACTTTCTGCTGTCTCGGTAGATTTTCAATACAAGGAGTTACCGTTGTATTACCTCCCTTTTGAAGAATTTCAAACAATTTTTTCTTCTAAAAGCTGCTGTAATGTAAGAAATATTAGGGCCGCATTCATTTATCGTAATCCAAACAGTTGAACAAGTTGGATCAGAGTTGTTCGTTTAAGAAATAAGGTCGGACGCTGCTTTCAGGCGAGCCTTGGCAAATATTTCTAAACATTTTCTTCAGGTTGGTAAGTATGGATTATGAGAAGTTCTTTTTACACAATCAATAACATTTTCTATGTGACGTTTCGATGACTAGTACGATATGTACACTGTCACCTTCATCAGACAAATGACCAGTGAAGCGTATGCACACAAAGGTGTAAAATGTGTACGAGTTGTCCATAAAATCGATGTCGATTTCGGCTACGCTGGAAACGTATGTACAATAGTTGTTATATATGTACCGAAATGACTCAATTCAGCTACGCTTTGTTAACACTTGGTCATAGATGTGCGAGAGTCTTTGAGCCCCCTCGTCTCGATTTAGAACTGGCCCACTGCGGTATATCCAGATGGCTTCCTTTATCTGCCGCTTGAACATATTGCTTTCTCTGTCCAAAACTTTAGAGTTATCCCAGACATGGTTTTTCTGCGTGGCATGGTCTCTGATTGCCGATTTATTTATCTGGGACTCCGACTGTTTTCTTTCTGATCTGGTGAATTTCCTTCTATTGTACATACGTTTCCAGCGTAGCCGAAACCGACATCGATTTTATGGACAAACCGACATTTTACACCTTTGTGTGCATACGCTTCACTGGTCATTTGTCTGATGAAAGTGACAGTGTACATATCGTACTAGTCATCAAAACGTCACATAGACATTTTTTATTGGTTGTGTAAAAAGAACTTCTCATAATACAGCGTTGTCTTGTTCACCGCCAATCAAATTCGGAAAGGTATACATTTCATTTCTCCAGTTTGATATAAATGTTCCTTCTAGATTATAAAATATGGTACTCTTCAGCCAATATATTCTTGGGAACTCTTGACTATTGAATATTTGTATCAAACTGCATTTTTCAAAAATACTTTTCACATATTTTAGCCATGATAGTTCATAATTTGATAAAAGTGCTAACAGTTTATTACTTAATTTATTCTGGTTGTTTTTTGACAATTTAGCCCAAAATCCATCCATTCTTACTTTAACATTAATATCTAGCGGAATCCTTCCAAGTTCTCCGTATATCATAAAGTTCGGGGTAGACGTTTTAACATGAAGTATGCGTTTGCAAATTTTAGATGTAAACGTTCGATAAGTTTATAGTAAACAAATTTGGAAATGCAATGTGCTGGAAAAAACATTACTAGACAGATCGAAAGCCTTTAGACAATATATCGATTATTGGATGTCTTTTCGTATTCGAATTGAACCTCCTATGCTTTCAAACACAATAATTTAAAATTAAATTGTATTTGTATTAATATGCAAACCAGCATTGACTGGAATAGATAAGAAATGTAAACACTTTTTACCTATGAAGGATGACGAAGTTTGTGCGGTACATCTAGGCTATTCTCGTGGCCTATAAATGTCCCCCTTTTATGAAATTAAATGTTCAGTCATACTTGCACAGTGTTTCATTCTAAACCTTACAATAATTAGAGCAACAAACACAAAAACAACTGTGACGTAGGTATCTGCATCAGTATCATAATATATAAACATTTTTTATGATTTTGTTATAAAAGAAAACTTATGTATAATTTAAAAAAAAAAAATATGTCAAATTTTATTGAAAGCATGCACCTGAATGTAAATGGTGTTGTTTCAAATAACTCAAGCAGACAAGTGTAAATGAACAGAAATGCCAGAAAGAGGAATATATCAACATGGTAAGAAATGTCGAGGCACATGTGTCTAGATTTGTGGACAAAGAATCGCTCATGTCCGCCATATCCGAACATTTACAGCAACATATTGACATAATACAAAATGATCTTGGAATGTGTTTTAAACCTTACACTTATCGGAGAAACTTGTACAAGGCATTGAACCTAATAACATGTTCACAAGTCCGATATATTTTTACGCATTTAAAAGAAAACATCTACGAAAAATAATATTTCCAAACCAAGTTGCTCAACGGTAATATTAACAGGGGTTTGCGTTTTGCAACAGTGCGGCCGATAGAGATTGTCAAAATAGAAAAAAAACAGTCGTCAGAATAAGCAACCTTACTCGCTTCCGAGTTAGTGTGCTTGCGTATCAGTTGAAATTACATTTGAACGATAATATGGAGACAATTTACGTCCTGTGGGGACTGTTGTAGTTCCAACGGCCAATGGGTCCATCAAGTCCGGAATATTTGCAGATGATGACAATTCCTCACGCATTTTGATTCTTCGAATCCACTTTGATATTCTTTGTGGAGGTAGAGGATCAAACTTCATTACCTTCAATGCATTTAATTTTTGATGGTATCAGGTCTATTTTTCCCAGGCACAAAAACGACGAACTTCATGCCATGCAGCTGAGAAATGATGAACTGGTGAAAGTTCTCAACGAGGAGCAGAAAAAATTATGTACTTGTAATCAATCAATCTATAAGTCAATCAACCAAACATTCATTTCACTTTCGCACATCTATAAAAGTTATAACATTTTTGGGGAGAATACAAAAGATACATTTACATTATGTACCAGAGCAGTGGTGACAGACCAGGTAAAAGGTGAGTGAAATATCTGATATAAAAGTATACGATAGAATAGGATAACTTTGTGCTAATGGTACAGAGTATAAAGATGTCGTCTTATTGCATATGTCCACAAAGTAACCAGGCCCAACGGTGCTGGAAAAGATCAGAACGGATGCCATTAGTGTGGAATTCAAGACAGATTTTGTGACACATGGTTTTTATACTCACTGCAAATAGAAGTTGTATTTTACATGAACCACTTAGCATGTACCGTTTCATTTGTTTGTTGACATTAGATAAACACCTGGTTTGATTTGAATGCTTAGTGATTTCACAAGTTTAACACAACAAAAATAGTTAACATAGGCGAGGTCGTTGATTTAGAACATTAAAAACCTATGGATCAGTTAAGATGATGGCAACATGGAAGCTGATCTTTTGCAGAACACCACTCACTCGGAGTTTTTGATTTTCATTCTGCAATATCTATATGTGATCAATAAACTATTGCCTATCATTGAACTCTTCAGCCAGAAAAACAAATCACAAATGAAACATATCATTATTGTGAGGATTTTGCGTGGTAACAAACAATATCACGTTTATTTTTCTCCTAATTCCTAGATCAGTTGTAATAGCTATTTAAAATCCAACTTGAATGTGCTGTATAAGATAATGCTGATTTTGAATGTTCCATGTTTATTAGTTTAATTGCTAAAGAAAGTAACAATCCTTGATGACAAATTGAATGGATTTTTTAGAATAACAGAGTTGAAAATGTTCAAGTTCAAGTTCAAGACAGTATAAGAAAGATACAGAGAAATGACCTTTCTGACGTACTTTTATCAACGACGACGTCATCGTCGTCGTCCTCCTCCTCCTCGTCCTCTTCCTCTATAGAGACAAATGTTCCTCTGACATATACACACAAGCTAGCTTAGAAATGTGATTATTACTTTCATATATTTATTTTCAAAATTTAGGAGTTACATCCATAGCGCTTTAAAAACCAATATACACGGACAAATACTAATTCAAAAGGACGGAAAATCTTCATGTTATGTTTGAGATATTAGTCAAAAGAAACCTACAATGCCATGGTCTGGATTGAAAGCAAAGAATGTGATGGAATTTAATTGATAAATTCACCGTACTTTAATTTAATTGTTCAGCGAGTTGAGCACTGTGACATGAAAACACTAGGTGTAGCAGGTCAAACAAAATCCTCTTTTTAAACGTATGTATGGGACCGCACCTAAGTTATTGTATGCGTAAATAGCTGTTTGCAGTCCATTTAACACATGCACAACAATGGACTACACGAACCCAGCCTATGTACGGGGTGTGTAGGTATCGCCTAACAGCTATGTGTGTACACTTGTGTTTAAAATACACTTATCTAATTCTTAAACTTCATTTAAAGAATGGACAAAGTACAAGATACTGGACATTATTAGGGCGTATATTCCTCCGCATAAAACAATACATGCTGGATATCTAAATCTGATTCAAAATTTCGAACGAACTGAAATCACAAATAGACATGATGTATATGTTGTAGGTTTTAAATGACGCAGTCGACACGTGTCATTCACACATTACATGAAGATCGATATCTAATCGAGGTATTGTCAGAGTTTGTAACAAAAAGGTAGGCGGTTGCGTAAAGAACAAGCGTTGTACTGATATCGATCCGTTATGGGACATGCATGATTGATGCACAAAATCAGAAATCTTTGGAATTCCAAATGGCTATAATTAGCAAATCACATGCTGAGGTCACTCTTACACGGAAACCCGAATAAGGAACTGGGATATGTCCATAGTGTGCCAACCTGACAAGGTAAGGTTATGTGCTAATTTTCTAAACATTTAACCAATTTGAAGGATACAATACCTCATAGATTTCAAGGTAATCAGAATGGTATAGTATGTTGATGGTAAATGTGCTTTACAAAGAACGTAAACGCAGTAGGCTAAGTGTCAAAAGGAAAATCGAAAAAGAGGCGCAGGGTTAAACATCGCCCACAGACTAATCATCATGTGGTGAACTAATTTCCTTGAATGTGCTACTCCATTGTCATCTACGTTGTATCATGATGTTATTGTCATCACATTTAACATTTTATGAAGTAATTCAAAGTGGTGAATTGAATTGAATTTACGATTAGGTCCCGTTCGGGCCGAGTTGGATGGACTGGGTGTGCTGTCGAGAATGCGTCTATTGATACCAATACTATCCTGACAAAAACATCATTGAAGTCCTTCAAAGTAGATAAAATATGAAAATGAACATTGTTAAAATTAAACAAGGGTTTAAAACGTAAAGACCCAACCATACATTTTTGTACAAAGTAAGGGGGAAAATAGAAGATTATTTTACATTTATATTTAAATTGGTTTGGCAAACAGAAAACAATCTGAGATATTATGAAAAGGGAAATTGATTAAAATGTAATGTGTACAGAGCATTATCCGTGAAAGCTTGTGCTTAGTTATTGATTGCAACTATAGAGTGATATCTTCAGAAAATCACATAATGGGTACTGCTTTGACCTACCTTGGCTATAGTAATCTTTTGTATAATAGTTATTTGTTGTGTTTACTTGCAACGCAAATTGCTTTTAACTATTGTGTTTGTTTTATGCTAATGCTATTCTCTACATATAGCCAAAAGGGGTTTAAAATGTTGGACATTTGATGCAATAGACATAAGAACTTAAAGAAATATTACCTTATTTCAGGTCTGTGTTGATCATGTACAGCAGCCAAAAGGAGACCCTTCGAAGAAACCATGTCAGTATAATGGATCAGTTGGATCCCAAAGATGTATCTGATCACTTGCATCAAGATGGAGTACTCACTGAGAGTGATCATGAACTGATCGACACGGGTAAAACCCGGAAGGAACGATGCTGGATGTTATTGGGAATTCTCCCCTCTCGTGGTCCAGTCGCATACAATTCCTTCAAAAATGCTCTTAAACACGGTTATTCACATTTAGAGAAGTTGTTGTCTGAAACAACATCAAGTAATGGCAAGGTAAAAGATGCATGTTTGGACAGTCCTTACCATTTCGGGAGTATTGGAATATGTGCCAAGTGTCAACCGTATATGCCTGCTAACATTGCCAGCCCAGCGTTACAGAATGTACTACATCAGTCCTGCTGCATGATATTACACAATGTAGAAGCAAGCGATTTATTAGACTTGCTCTACCAAGAGGCTATATTAGAGAGGAACGACTGTGAGCTGATAAAATCAGAGAAAACCCGAAAGGACCGATGCGTTGTTCTATTAAGGAAACTATCACAGTGCGCGAAAAGTTACGTTTCGACCGTTTTCACAGAATCATTAAGGAGGAAATATAGCTTCATAACTGACATGCTCGATAACGTCAATAAAGAAGTTTCGGAAGGCTCTCTTCATTTGAGAAGTTCTCTCATCAACGATGAGAGACCATCGTATCCTACTCACCATACAGGAATACACATGGTTTTTGAAGTCAAACCAACGAAGTTACCATCATGTTCTCAAAACCATTCCGTCCAAGAGTCGAATGTCTTAACCGACAGCACAGAAGAAGTTAACAACAATTTCAAAGAACTGAATTTTAAGGGGAAATCTCAACTAGACAGAACACGCTCAGTTCAGACCCGATTTTGGCAGCCAAAATTTTCTCATTCAAAATGTCGTATTCCATCAACGTATTCAAAGGTTCATCAACCCGATACGTGTTTGGCCATTTGCCAAGAGAATCAAGAAAACGTTAAAGTAATTGGAAAGCATGGCACAAGGATTCATCGCAAAAGACATAGTAATCAATCATTCTCATCTAAGACTTCAAAATATATACATCTTAATACATCACACTGTCAAGTATTAACACAGTCCTTCGAGCTACGTGGTAACGGTCAAGAGACTGTATTCAACTATCTCAGTACTCTAGTCAACCAAGGGTCGTACAAAGAGTTTGAGGCGTGCGCTGTCAATATCCGACATAAGCAAGGCAGTAACGTAGACATGATGTGTATTCTAGACTATTTGTTCGCCACCAGGTTCTTACATACAGCTGATGTATATTCTGCTAAAACTTATATAAAATCTGGACTTAAACTAGCACAAAAGTCTCAGAATCCTAAATATTTTACTCTAGAACTATTCAACTGTCAAATACGGATGTTCTTCATCAAGAAAAAGCTTGGAAAACTTCAGAACGTACTAGACGATGCTAAAATGATAGCAGAGGCTGACCCTACCTGTTGTACAGGTCGAGCTGCCGGCTGGTTGTACATGAATAATGTGAGAAATATAATGGTCCAACTATCCATGTTGAATACCTACAGATCAAATTACCCATTGGTGTACGAACATCTATACAAACAGGCTAAGGATAGCTGTCAAAAATCACTAGATCATTTTAAACGTGATCAAGGAAAAGATGGGCCATTCGGGATTGGATTGGCGTTGTGTCGACTGATTATATTGTTACTTCGATGTGGCGAAAAGGGTCTTTATAAAGATTGCATGACGCCAGACCAAGAAAATGTCGCACTTGCAGGAAAGTATTTGCATCAACTCGAAGATTCGGACATTCCAATTACCGCATTTCTGAAGGTGCCTTTCCTCCTAGCAAAGAGTGACTATCATTATCGCCGTGAACATTTACAGAGGGCTCTAGAATACGCACAGGAAGCATTCCAACTAATGGAAAACAACAGTTTTTTAGAATTTAAGGAGCATGCTCAGAACCGTGTATGTTTTCTCGCTGCGAAGTTGGATGCGGAGGGAAAACAAGTGGATAAAGGAGGAGGCATTGAGGATATAAGTAACGGATAAGTGTGCAAGATATATAAGCCAATGAACAGTATGATGTTATGAACTGTGTTCAAGCTAAACAAGCTGTAATCTAAGCACATGGTTTCAAAGTGCAATATATACGGGTATATTTAATTTGTGGAACAAGCAATAAGTGTAGAGATGTTCACTTTTTTTGTCTCTCTCTATCGACTTTCAAAGTATTTAAATGTGTTCTTTCTTCATATTTCAAGTGTTTAGTGAAACAATGAATGTACCTTCGAATTTAAACTGTGTCATCCACCAATTACACTTTATAACAATAAATATATACAGAATATAACATTCTCATTCTGATTGCTGGGTCTGAGCTATTAAGAGTTGTCTCCCTTTATGAGGCTAATCGATGCCAATTGAACATTAACTTAATATTGTATAGTCAAGAAAATGAGTTAAACATTCCTCATAACGGACATTATTGACATTTAAACTATATGTAAAGTTTGAAATTACCAAATGTTGTTTATATTTTTGCCATTAATGAGGTAAACTGATTCTATTAAAATGTATTACAGAGAGAACATGAGTCTTGTCTATATACGATTATGTGAATATGTCTTCAGCCAAACATTTAAAAGGTCCACAAAAATATAATACGCATACATGTACCAAGCCGTACATAATGCAAGATCCATTTTATTGACTGATGAATAACTCATTCATATCTTGCTGTTTTATTTGATAAAATATTAGACAGAGGTCATATAAGGGATTTAAAATAACACAATCGACTTTAATGGTTTCATTGAAATAGTATGAGCACCGGTATTTAATCGTGGCTATACAAGATCAGTATCACACACCTACGCATCACTTGAATGAAGAACTACACGTAGCTACAATGCCACTTATAATCAAACCGTATAATGAGTCCTGCTGTGAGGTTGTAAGGCTATATTTGGAGGTTTTTTGTGCTCTTATCTCACCATTGTACACGTGTACACTCATTACAGTGTGTGTAGCCAGCAACACAGTGCATACATTTTTGTCTTGCGTGTTATCTAATGTAAAAATCTAGAATTTGGTATTTATAAACCAAAATCTATAGTAAAAATGGGCGTGTCGAACAACAAAACCGATAGGTGTTTTTTTCAAATGAGAATAAAAAGTAAATATTAGCGCGAGAATATTAAAAACTGTATTGTTTGAGTATGTTACCCAATACTCCGTGTAATATGTTTATCTATCTGGTCCGAGCAAAGGAGAACGTACATGGTGTGTACGTGTACGTTCTTACTTTAAAGTTATAAATAACGATAACTCACTGATATTTCCAAGAAAAAAAAAGAAATTTTCAAAAAGCAACCAGACATAATCACTATCATGTGAATACACTATAAAAAGGGATGGGTTTGTAATTCAAAGAATCGTAAATCCTATCTCTGGTGTATGCGAGTAATCACTCATGCGTAATACAATGGCTACATTTTTTAGGAGGCTCATCACAATAGTTACAAAATCATCGACGTTCGCGATAAATTGCTAAAATTGTTAAATCAGCTACCGTGTGCGTTTTCTAAGCCATGGAAAGAACTTATATGGGTTTATGTGTATCAATACTTATATGGGTGTATGTGTATCAATACTTATACGGGTGTATGTGTATCAAGGGTGTTATATACTTAAATACCATGAATCAAGGGAAAATCGATATTTGGTGTTTTTTCATTGGATAAAGTAGCTATGAACCGCTCTAGGTTTGGTGTATGTATGTGTATGAAAGCCTATCACAGACGCATACTATGTATGTAATAACCAAACAAAATCAAACACTCGATTTCAAACAGTATGATTATCATTAAATACTGTAAGGTATAGATTTGGTATAATTTAAATGGTATAATGAACGATCATCTTTGTAAAGTGGCTGTTTTAATAGTGACTTATAGATGCTTAGAATGGGTAAAATATGAAAACTGCATCTAATATTATAAGCTTGTCCAGGGGTGTAGGATAGGGAAATTCCACCCGAGGGGTTTTCAAATGGGTAAAACCCGAGGCTTTCCCTTTCCTTGGAATTTGCCTATCCTACACCCTTTGACATGAAAGAGTATTTTTCTCTCATTCCCCAACTACCAGAATAAACTCAAAAACCATGACAATGCGTTTGGACTGGATACCATTTTGAAAATATCTCAATTTCCCCCCTGAGCTCTTTTGACGAAAACGAATTCGTCAGCGAGATTTAGGATACCCCATATTTGCAAAGATAAACAATCTCATCTTTCTAACGTGTACGGTAAATATATCGTAAAAGGTTTAATTTCATCACGTTGCCTTTTCCGCATTGCGGTATCGGTGTTTTCCAAATTCGTGACGTCACGTCATTGTTGAGTCACGCCCATATAAGATAGACTCAGCAGGCTTTATCATCTTACATGGTCAGTGTAATCTTACATGATCGGATACGAGAGAAATATATATGCTTCTCCTGTGTAAATAGTTAAAATTCCTAATTACATTTCCCCCCACATAATTGAAGTTATCAATTCAGTTGTTACACCAAAACAAACGTTGTAAATGCTAGCAGTACTGATACGTATGTCTAGCAAGCTGATAATGACCATTAGGACAAGTCAAATATGATCCTCCTTATTGCGTTTTAATTGTACAATTGAAATGATAACAATGGATAGAAAACTTGACACTGTGGCGGTACAAAGACATGACTCACTGACGATAACATATTGATTCGGGTTAAATTTTAATTAAGTATAATATATTTTGTTTAGTGAACAATCGCTCGGTGTTTATGTGGGTAATTGAAACCAGTTACAAATTTCAAGTCATATTGAGGTTTTTAGATGTGTGTTTTTTATAAAAATTAAATTTGTGATGGATATTTGTTCAAGATTTTGTAACTAAAGAATGAGTTGTAACAATACATTTACATCAGAATTGATTTTACATTAGAGCAGAGCTCTTTGGAGCTTTTATTTATTTATTACATATCGTTCATTTTTTCATGTAAATATATACACGATGGCTTTTAATAATAGAAGAGAAATAGCTCTCTAATGCAAACATATGCAGTAATGTTAGCATGCATGACCAGGTATCAAGGTGACTACTAAATTATTATATAACAACTCGACATCTGCGGTTGGAACAACTATGTGTATATATCTAGCTATAATCTGGTAATATGCTGTTCATGTTAAATTAAAGTCTACCTGCCATTCGCATTTAGGCGGATGCTTACCTGCATAGTTTTACTTGTTAACGTATTGTATTTATACAATACGTGTAGCGTAAAGCCCAATGCCCATTACAGAGTCGTTCATCTGAAGTGTATGTGTTGGAAAGATAGGGCTTAATAGGCAAACATATGTCATATTCATTTTTAAACAATAAATTATAAAAATTAACAAATGTTTGTGATGCCCTTGTGAGCTTTTATATGATTTAAAGAAACTACATCACATGTAATACAAGGGGTCAATGAGAAAGGAAAGACATTTTAACATACATTGACATTTGTTTTAGAAAAAACTAACAATACAATAAACCTATGCTGTACGTAATTGTTTTATTGTAATATTTATGGAGGGCATCAACATAAACCGACGTAAAAACTACGTAGACAGTTTAAATAACATCCGGTATGTCCTAATCACTAGAGTGTGGCACGAGACGAACTATTGTGTTGATGTGGACGTAGTGGTAATGTGTAAGTGAAACTTTACAAGTTTTGTTGGCGGAAGTACGCCAACCACACTCATGTGTGTAAAGACTTGACTACACAACCTTCACCCTTCTCTTTTCGCGTTTAAACAGCGTACTAATGGATATCAACTAAACTATTTATAATGAGGAGTATCTAACGTACAGGAAGGTGTCTCGTGGATAGCCGGATTTGTGATACAGTGTATATGATCTAAGAGCAGGTTTGTCATATTTATATTGTGTTATATACCATAGTTCACCTCACATCTGACCAGTGTTCAGATTAACCTCGTGTAATGGGATGTAACAACATGATAGTTTCCCATATGTGTTAGAGTATGTTTTACATTGAATCTCGTCTGTATAAAGTTACATCATAGACAGGTGTATGATTGTTTTTCCTTTATTTTATAATATATGCTGCATTGAATACTTGGTATTTACTAAAGATTTTGTAACTAAAAGTGAACTAAGGAAACACTTGAGTAGTAATTGATGGGATTGCAGAGATAAAACAATACATTAGTGCTATATTTGAAAAAAAAACTCATACATTACATCTCATTCATTTTCATGTGAAAAGCTATAAGAAATCGCTCTCTCACAGAAACGTATGCATTAAGATAAGTCGAATGATAAAAGACCTTAGCATCAGAAAACGGATATGAATGCAGATTATCACTCATACATGACCTCAAAGTGACTAATTACACCAGGTAAGATAATATTACATAACAACTAGCCAAGTGTATATTATAGGAAGTCCAAGGAAAGGTAAATGACGGGTTTATTTTGTGTGTGTATAATGACATATGGATAATCAAATATCGCCTGTATGGGGATATAAAGTTTCTTATGTGTATAATGACAAATATTACATTGAATATCGTATATATGAAGATCCTGCAGGGTTAAGGGTATGAAAGTATCCCACGCGTATTGTAGCATATGCTCGCTTTTTGTAGATTGATTCACCATGGAGTGGTCCATGTCCATGTTGACATGTGATAAAAAAACTTGATAAACAACATTGAAACTCGTCTATATGGAAATTCAGCATGTATACTTATATGAAATTTCCCCATGTATATTATGACATAGGTTACATGGAATGTCGTCTCCACGAAAATATAGCATCAACATGTGTATGCCAGTTTTCAAGTATATTGCGACATGAACTTCATTGAATCGCTTGCATTTAGATATATTTAGCATGGATACGTAATGATAGTTTCCAATGATTATAGGATATATGCTACAATGCATCCTGTCTTAATATCATTGATAGGTGTCGATTTAAACGTTCATTATCATACTAAAATATGATATATTTGTATATGTTTAGATTGTTGAATTTAACATGTATACTGTC
>JAUMHH010189062.1:0-14280 GCA_032359455.1 Chlamys rubida
TACCTCACCACCAAACAACTATGTAACAAACGTGGATACTTATTTGTTGTCGTTTCCTTCCTTTCCTCGGGCATACTAAGTTACATGCTAGCTTAGTCTGTTCCGAATGCAAGACTTTTCAGTATAGGTCGACCATTTTGACCAGTAGACTGCTTATTCATGATTTCTACTTCAAGACACCGTAGCGGCTACTCGTGTGGTGGGGCAGAACACCTTTTGTGCCTCCTCCATTTGTTGGGATGCAGAGGTGTTTGGTTTGGGGTTTGATGATGATGTATATCGTGTATCCTTTTGTTAGTTGTGTCCTCAGTTCCTGACATATTTGAAATCCGTTTTTGCTCTTGTTTGTCGCTGATGTCGTTTTTTCTTCTTCTCTATTTTGCTTAACAAAATCATAAGTATACTAAAACGGTTTAATGGAATAAATCAATCAATTAATATTACTTTTTAAGACTCGATAGTCTTGATCAGACTACAGCCAACACAATAATCAGTAAACCCTTAAGCTAGAATGCACTTTGTGCTGGAGGACAAGAACATTGCTGCCACACTTAGTCACATCTGTAAACCCCGATAAGGCTTACATGTTTATAAAATTTATGTTACTTTTGTTTAAAGGTTTTTGTCTATTTACATGTCATTCTTATCTATCTGTTTCATATCCGTCGAAAACGAAAACAATAATAAGTTTTCGCTACATCATTCTTGAATAACATCGAAAAGTTAAAAATATAGCTACTTACATGAAGTGAGTCACACTAACAATCACTGTGAACAATGTTTTAGTCTTGTCTAAAGAACAAAAATCATATTTAGAATGCGAAATATGCCGAGGAGAGATGTCACTTATCAGATAACACATTCTTATCATCAAGCGTGGACGCATTTTGTTTCATCTGAAACAAGACTTGACGAAAAAAATGTAACGATTTTTATCTTCTTAGGAAAACGAAATTCTTGAACAACAAAGAAGGGCAACTGTGTGTCTACGTCTGCTAAATGTAGGGGTGGCAAAGGGACAGGGTTGGTCGGGTTGTCTTACTATGACGAGATACTATCAGGGACCAGCGTGCTGCCCTTTGAGGGGCTGTCGTCATACACCTGTCTGGGCGCGTGCCAGTGTGGACAGGCAGCACGTCCGTTTTGTGGCGGACAATTTGTGGCGGGTACCTGTCAGCGCTGTAGTTTGAAGTGTAATTGGTAACTGTTCGGAATTTTGTGGTGGTTTCGGGGAATTTAGATCACTAGGACATTTTTAAATTAAAACAAAAACAAACAACTAAGCACTTTTGCAGCTTTGCGAACTTAAAGAAGAAAAAAAAATATATAATTTTGTAAATAATTCTGACTGTTAAGATTAATATTTACACGACACAACGTAACCAAGAATATGTAGAAATACAAAGCCAAATAAAAAAACAACTACTGTGCCATATCATATAGGACTGACAGTGATACTAAAGGTCAAAACGAATAAACGAATGTGATTCAAAACTAACAGAAAAAAGGGGAACCCCGTTATAACGTTACCATTATACAACTTCCGGCTGCAGAAGATTAGTTATTATTCATTATCAATCTAATAATTCATGTCAACTGTGTCGGAATTATAGCCTCAATGTTGCGACCAGTCTCTGGATCTTGGAGTCCAACAACAGAGCCAACCACCTTGTATCGTGATGTAACCGCTAGAAGTCTGCAATAAAGAAGAAAGCACCTTTAACATGAAGCATGGCGGTGACATTTTTCTAAAATGGAAGATCAGTCAAATGATTCTTTATGAAAGAAAACCATTAAAGTTGTGTTCGAGGAACAGTTTTCAGTAGGAGATTACCCACCAGTACCCTATCACATGTGTTTAGTGTTTGTATGTTCTTACTGTAATCATCCTTTAAACAAATATGTTTATATGTACGCAGTTTTAAAGTTTCTCTGGGATATTAGTTATTTCTAAAACAATTGCAGTAATGATCTATAAGGCCTCTACCTTTACATATGTATTGATAAATCAGTTTCATTAAAACTACACTATTGTAGTACGTAGCAATGTTAAGAAGTCCAGATGTTTTGATATGAAAAGCACCCCATGATTCATTCAAGATAAGCACAGTTTAGAGTCTAGTTTTATTTTTAGGATATGAACCATGCAAGAACAAAAAGGCCTAAGCGTAGTCCTGATGTTAACTTTTCTCAGCATGACATTGAGCGTCACTGTGATACTTTTGGATAATGAGTTGATCTTGTCAATGTACACGTATGAGGTTTTTATTCTCTATCTTTCTCTGTGTGTATAACGGTTTGTTTAAACTATCTGAGCAGTTAATGTTTGATTGAAATGTTGCTACGGTTTTTTTAACATATCATGGCATTTCGCATTTGACAAGAAATGTGATATTCTCATCAATAAGATAATGAATAAATACATATTTACTTTGTCGTAATAGCTGTGTACAGACACATTAAAATGTCATATATTTCAATCCAATTTGCACCGCAGCGTACTCTGCCATCTAACCATTGTATATACAAGGTGTTTGTAGATTTGTTAACAATTTCACTAAGTGGGAGGTATTAGACAACCATTCCCTAAACAATAATCCTGGGCATTTCATAGTTTCGTTTTGTTGCAAAGGACGTTATTCTGTATGATCAAATTTCTGTTGTAAAAAAAGAACAATTTATATCGATACGCTTACAAATAAGTGTTTGTTTGATCAAAGATGCTTTACTCGTGATCAAATCATCAGTCAAATACTGCTCTCTAAAATCGTTTTATTTTATGTAGAATCGACTTAGGGATTTATTTGAAAACAAAGTGAAAAGGCAAAACGTTATTTACATAAACGAAACAAACCGGACATACTTTCAAACGAAGCGATACATCTAGTAAGCGAACACCAGGGATTTACCAGTTTGTCTGATTAAGATCAAAAATGTTGAACGTAAATATGTTTAAATTCCCCCACAATTATTTCAACAAAGGATATCGATGTTTGTTCGCCTTGACTCAAAGGGGTGTTATCTGTTGAAACATTGTAAACAAAACAAACATGCACAAGGGGTGGAATATGAGATTGTTATAACGAGAAAGTGGCTACTTCAGGTCTGTATGTTGTATCTCTTTGGTTGAAACGATTATATCTCAATTACGTGGTTCGTGGTAATTAAGCAGTTCACCTAAGTACAGACTCACTGTCAGCTACTAAAACCTTCTAAGTATATTCCAGTTACTCTTTCAGTTTCCGTGTATCTTACCAGATGTAAAAAGGTTTATTATCTCAGAATATATATGCATCTCAAGTTATAAAGAAGTTAAATGTATTGAGCGGAGTAGACACAATAAACACTTATATATTTTTTATACTCTATACGTATAAGGATTAAAGATGGAGTGTCCCCATATTCATTCGACATAAAAAAGGAATGCTAACTCTTTTCTATTATACATGTATAAGTGAGCATATCCTAGCGAAGACAGTTTAAGTGTAGTATTAAAACACCGCAAATTATGTTATATAAATATCAATGGGACTTTCCAAAAGTAGCCCGGATGTATGTTTTATTAGACTCAAGCAAACGTTTACATATCGTTTTCGCCATTACTGCAGAATTAAAGATACTAAAATACAACTCGAAATTACAAATTAATTTTGAGTGTAATAAAGATTTTTTTTCCAACATATTTTCAACAAACATGAAATAATCATGACAAAATTCAACAAGACAAGATGACAACAGGAACCGTGGTCAAAAACTATGAACCTCCGCAGGAGCCAGAGGCTAAACCAGGTGCAGGATAGGTCTTAATTACTTAATAATAATGTCTTCTGTGAGATTGAGAAAGGAATTTGTCGGTTACCAAGATTCTCGGACACGGTATCCCACTGTATTTGTTCCATTTTCAACCTGATATCAATACTACATAGGTATAGTCAAATACTTAGCAAAAGCGTTATGTTTTAATATTTCTTTCAAAATTTTTCGTCTTCACGATGTAAAGATATCATAAAATAACGAAGTTCGTCTTAGAGCAAACGGTAGTATTCTAGCAATATATTCCGTGATGATGATTACAATCATGTTATAGAGCTATTAATAAGGGATACTTTGGGTCATTTAAATTGTTAGTGTATGTTGATCTTATCCAACGTGGAAGGCCAGAGGCAATTACCCCTGCAGGTCAGGGACGAGGGAGATTTGGGACTTGCTTTTGTGACCTCTGCTTGGGAAGACGAAGTGACCAAAGTAAAGCTGCTCCATCCATTGCAATATTTGGGTTCTTTGTATCTCTATCTACTTCCTTAATACTTTTTATTGTTTGCTTGGCAATATATCACATTTGGCCTTAGTATTGAACGTTCGCCCTAGTGAGAAAGGCAATTGGTTATTAAAAAGTCCTTAAAATGGTAGTTGTTATTCCCTGATAAAGGTTCAGGGTTTATGGTGATCGCCGCTACTGATTTACTTGTCATCAGTATAATGTGACCGGGTGGAATATTTTGCTGTGTGCATAAGTTAGTACTACAAAGTCAGTACCAGATACACGCTATCGCCAGTCAAACTATCTCAGCATTGCTTTCGTCTGCACAGCACACAAAACGTGTAGGCCATGCATATCGTGACTTAAGCGTTGTTCGGAACTCTGTGTGAGTTCTTTTAGTGATAATCAGGAAGACTTTCCGAACGTGGGGCGATTTCCTTTGCCAGTGCAATTCAATGGACACTTTTCTTTGTATTTATGGATTCAATGTAGAGGCACTTAATAAAATACAAATACCATAAAATACCCAAATATTAGGAAACTTACTAAATAAAAATAAACCATGTATCTAATTAATTTGTTTTAAGAGTTAATCTAAGCTTACTTTCAGAGTTATTTTCTGAAGAAGCAACGAGGAAGACATTAAACAAATCGCTAACTAAAGAAATATATTAGATATGGGACTGGTTTTTACCGGTTTTATAAACAGGAAGTCAAGAAGAAAATGATCCATGCTGGTTGTAATGAATATCTAATGATTCGCTAGTTTTGACTTTCTAAATGACAAACAGTAATGACAATGTAAGGCTATACACCCATTGTTTGATCCATCACACTCTGACATTAAACTGTTTATAATTCGCAAGCTTAGCGTTTTGCATGTGTTTCTACAAGATAAAGCGTGCGTGCATGGGCAGATACATATTCAACACGTTGACACGAAAGCAAATTTATTACTATTATGTAAATTTGTAATTATATATATTTAATCATTATATTTACTATCAGTGTGCACTTTAGTTTATACAGGTGTAAGGAAAAAATAAAGAATTTCACAAGGATCTGTAATACATTTAACAAAAGATTTTCTCCAGTGGAGTTATTTGAAAGTGTTTAATTTCTTTACGGTAACTGAATCTAAAACATGCAACTGCACATTGCATGTTTTATGTTAATTGCCATCATATGAGAATATCCCCTACCTTGAATTTAACACTTAAACCGTCAAGATAGCGGATCAATTATCAAATTTCAATTTTACTTATTCTTTTGTGTTGTAAAAATGAATCTTTATACGAAATTTCACACACCATGAATGAAATAAACTTAGCAATATTTAATGTCCTCCTTCAAGTGCCCATTAAAGTGAGAACACGGGATATATTATTACATCTTTCAATGTATTTTTTATTATGTTAATGACAATTATAAAACTCATGAAAAATTGTTTATAACATATCTTTTATTCTGGCCTTCAATGATATTTTAACCGTTAGAAAACGCTCAAGTTGAATGTATCAAAGATTAGGTCAGCTTATAGTTTACAAATTAATTAATCGAGAATACATTTACTACAGTAAACCTCTATTCAGAGAAGAGAAAGATCATCACATTAACCTACAAAACGATGTTTTTCTTCAGTTTTAATAATTAATCCGTTATTCAAGATGTATTATTTGTGTTCAAATTTCATTAAGCTAACAATACTTTGTAAAAGTGGACTCTCACTCTCACTGGACCGGTTCACCAGTGGTCGGTAAAACTACCATGGGGTGTATCCGTTCTCTCGGAACGTGTAAATGAGGCGTGGGGTCGGGTGTCTAGGCCTGTTGTTATAGCTGTAGACAGTGGGCGACGAACTCGTTCAAAATTACACTTTTACAGAAACAGGAGAAAGGATTAGCAGTGAAGGACAGCAGATTGTATCTAATAAGTTGTCTACTGTAATTAGTTCAGTGTTTCCTACACTCATTCATATGAAGCTGTTTTTATTGCCACTTTACGATTAAATACTTTCTATATGTTATCCTTGGGAACATAATGCATTCAATTCAAAAATAAAGAAGAAAACAAAATTATGTGCATGAAATTGAATACTTGAAAAAACAATAATTGCGGGGTTATTGCGAATGATCTCTCGCTAGTTCACAGGAAGAAATATACAGGTGTCCGGTAAAACGGATATTCTTGTTTTTACCTTTAAAGCAATACGTTCCACTTATGAAATTAACTATAAAATGAGTTAATATTTTTAATTATAAAATGAATTTATTTTATTGATCCTTCACATTTGTTGTGATTAACCAATATGGTGACTGAAAGGTTAACAATCTTTTTAGATAGAGTAATCCATCAATTCAACACATCTATAAGATGATGAAATTTTCCCCATCGCTCATTGTTTTGTCTTTCTGAAATAAGCCACTCAGGTGACAGAATCGCCGTTAAATAAATAATCAGATGAAATGTCATGTGTCAATAAAACAACAAGA
Organism: Chlamys rubida; assembly: GCA_032359455.1. Classification (NCBI taxonomy): domain Eukaryota; kingdom Metazoa; phylum Mollusca; class Bivalvia; order Pectinida; family Pectinidae; genus Chlamys; species Chlamys rubida. Next base: position 6,754 of record JAUMHH010189062.1, read on the forward strand.
CAATACCGAAGTGTCAACAAACCTGTAATTCGAACTAATAATTGATAAACTAAGGCAAAATACGAACAAATGAAAGGTTTACTTGGAGATCTTTGAAGACGTAAAATGAAAAAAGACCAGGAGTTCGTTCCTGAAAGATAAGCATCTTCTGCTTCCTCGAAGACACCTGAAATGTAAATGTAGGTCAGAAATCAAGTAATGTCGTGTCCTCAAAGCGAAAACCGGGACAATAACAGCGACAAAAGTTACATCAAGAGAATAATAATAAAACTAGAAAGTGTCTGTAAGACATAATCCCCCCGCTGCCATGTGAAATAAGTTTCAGTGTTCTATAAAAAGTTACAACAACTTTGATCTTGATACCCTGAAACATGCACACACACAAGGTACTACACTTAAAGTTGATAAGTTGATTTTAATATTTATATGTTTTTTTCTGTATGTTATAACCATCCTGAAACACAAGGATGTCAGAGGTATACCCATATTTGACCTTTATATACAGTTTGACCAAAATCCGTGAAAGAATGAAGTTACTAAGTGCTTAAACTGAATCAGTTGATGATTTTCTATATATAGCAACAGTGACCTTGGCCTTGACCTTGGAACAATGAAACACCACAATGTCCGAAGTATACTCATACTTGACCTTTGCATAAAGTTTGACCAAAATCCATGAAAGAATGAAGTTGCTAAGTGTTTAAATTGAATCAGTTGATGATTTTCTATATATAGCAACAGTTGCCTTGACCTTGGAACCCTGAAACACAAGGATGTAAGAGGTATACCCATATTTGACCTTTGTATAAAGTTTGACCAAAATCCGTGAAAGAATGAAGTTGCTAAGTGTATAAATTGAATCAGTTGAGGATTTTCTATATATAGAAACCTGCCTCTCTTGAAACTCGGTGCTGTAAATGTATCCGTCAGAAGTCGACATCAATTACGGAAACCATGATTCGCGATGCGAGGTCATGAATACCGAATCAAATGTGACTTGTAAACACTGTAAATAAGGGAAGCAGGGATGTGACTTTCAAGAAAGAGAAAGTTTAAGATTGATAAATCGAAATGAACTTGAAATTAATAATCTTTTCTCTTATTTGATTTGTTATTATTTTTATTGAGATTTAAGTGATATCTTGTTATCTTGGTTTCTTTTGATTTTCTTGTTGTTTAACGTCTGCATGTATCAATATGTATGAAAACAGCTAACCTAGTCAATAACGGTTCAAACCCTTTATGGCCACGTAGTTTGGCTATTTTAAGACTTCGAATTAAGAAGAGTGTTCGAGATATCAGTGATGATCTACAAAACAGTTACATATGTTGGACAAAAAATAAATAAATAAACGGGATATTGATTTTGTTTACAATAAACGCAAAGTTCCATTTGCAGCAATTCTCTGATGAAGTTGCCGTCATGAATATGTGGAATCTTATATATATGTTTTGATATATCAAATTTCGCTCTTGTCCACATAAAAATAACAATTTTCATATTTTGTACTCATGTGATCGCCATGTTTTCTTTGGTTTCTTTAAAAGTAAAAATGTGAATGAGTCATTCGTTTAATTCGGTAACATGATAAGACAATTTTTAACTCTGTCAATTTGAATAATTGAAAACACATATATGTATTCCGACACTTGAAACTCTACTGTAACAACATGCCTTCATGGCCCCGAGAATCGGATACATATTCATTGATTCGTATGAGTCATGGACCCACAGGTGAGTACCCTATATCTTGATACTAAACTATATACATTTTCACTTGTAAGAGTAGTATGTTAAAAATTCAGAAAATGCGTCATTCACAAATAACTTGATACAAAAACTTCAGTTGTAAATTTAGAATTTGATTAATGTCAGAGAGGTAACAATTGCTATACGATACATAATGTTATCCCTTTTGTTGGGGAAATATCAACAACAATAAAATAGTATTAAAATGATTGTTGAATTTAAACACAACAGCAATGAAATTAACAATGTGCTGTCAGAATGTTATTAATTGTTGATTAACGTTACATATCCTATAGAAATGTTTTCAAACTGAATGGCCATAGCATTGCCAGCCTGGATAGAGATGGTATACTATGACGCATATCTTACGGATGTTTAACATGTCAGAACATCTATTTCAGAACGGATGAATCATGACAAATAAAGGCTAAGTTTGTTTTAAACATAATAAGGAATTGAAAACTTATTTTCGGAACTTTCGAAGACGTCTGTTTCCTAAGTCAAGCAAAGAGTACAAATAAAGGAGACAGACGTTTTCGAAAGCTCGCAAGATAGGTTTTCAATTCCAGTTCGTGTTCGAAGCATACCGAACTGATTAGAATGGATCATGGAATATTAATCAATAAAAGACAAACTGAGGGGTTTGCATAACCAGTTACTATTCAGACATCTCTTTCATTTCCAATTATAGAAAGTTAAAGGCATATTAAGGTTCGTGCAATAGAAAAAATCCATTTAAGAAAATTTGCCGATAAATAATTTCGCCACATTAACAGACTAGCATAGCCTATCATTGTACACATCTTAAATGTTTCAAAATATGAAAGTCAATAAAATCAGAGTTGGCAACGTTGTAAATGAAACGAATGTCATATTTTCCTAATTGTGATGCAAATCGTAACATATACACCCGAAACCATTTTGAACTGAAAGTCGGTACGGGGAGAGAAAAAAATATACCAAGGGGACACCGACATAAAAGCAGAGTTATTTAGGAACTCCTCACACATCAAGTTGGCCAGGAAGTGATTATCAGTCAAAATACATTTGTATTTAATTATTTGTATTTTCTATATATCAGTAACATCATGCAGTACAAGCTACAAACTTTTATATATCATCATAATGCCTTTCGTCTGCTTTGATGCCTCATCAGTAAGTAGCGTTGTCATGTTGTGTCGATATTGAGTTCGGGCTTTCTCTTTGTATGTTGATACTCTGGTTTGTACTGTCCTATTAGCTATTGTGTGTTCGTTCTCCCCTGTATACAAAATGTATCCTTCTACTTGACACGTTTTTATTTTATAGAAACTATCTACATTACTGGATTGAACATTATTTTCATGAAGATGAACTCACTGCTTACATACTTCAAAATAATTCGGTTAGTTGATAATCTTCAATATATTATAGTAGTAGATGCACTAGATATCCGAAGTATTACACAATAGCGGCATCGAATCACTTTTGGGTTTTTTAATATTTCTAAAGCAAGAGGTACAAAATACCTTGTACTGTGGGAGCACACACACATATAAGTATCAGTCGCGTCTTACTATCGTGTAGTGGAATAGATAAGGCACATTTCCTTCCCTTACATGCAAGGTAGGTACGCGTATCGTTAGTCCTTTGGTTGTCGTGGTATCAGTGTTACCAGGTGTTGTTTGTGTTACATGTATTTAATAATCACACAAATCTAACATATTAGATATTGTTTCTGTACAGTTTGGTACTTTTTACATTTTCAAGCATTTGTGCCAAGCTTTTTGAAAGCTCTCCAGATTATTGTATAGAATAACACATGTTTTATTGATTTCATTAATGAATTCTCTAAATTCTAATAAAAACTTTTATAAAATAAGTACAATGTTGAAAATCGTTAATCTGAATCAAATGGGGGGAAACACTTAAAGTTTAAGTTACAAGTTGTTTCGATAGCATGGTGTATTTCCATCAAGCATTTGTATAGCGCCCTCTCTTAAATCACTCTGAGACTTTACATTTAAGGGATGACAAACATGCTATTTAGACAATCATGAGCGTGACCGAAACACATCTAATCCCGAGATCCCTATTAGTACATCCATATGTTTGAATGTGTTCTTGTGTGCATACTGAAGTTGTTTAGGTGTTGTGCTTGTTGTGGTTTCGTGTTTCCAACGGCTCATTTATAGTGTCATGCAACTTATCTACTACAGAGCAGACAGACACTGTAATACAGACTTTTACTAAACCGACGTCCTATTACACCCTACTTTTTGCAGATGGAGTGAAACAACAAGGGTAGAGTGTCTTGCTCAAGAACACAGCAGTATCATGCCGCCTACGGAAGTCAAACATAAGACCTTGCGGTCAATGGCTGACGCGCTACCAACTATGTCACACTACGATATAAAACAGTTCAGAAACACAATCTTTTATCATTATGTTCAATACAAGTGAAACTTAACAAATTCTATATCAATGTTATCTTGATAAAATGACATAAACTAACGGGAAATATATTCAGAGTATTTCTTTTTCGAAATTTTTATTTAATCATTTATCACGTTTTCCTTATTCAAAGTAAATAATAAAACTTAACAGGCACCATCCCGGCTACCTCTGTTTTTTCACACACTACGTCATAAGGAAATAATGTATTCTGGTATACATTTGTAAATGTTTTATGCAAATAAGAGTGATACGTAAACCGTTATATCTATGTTATGTTAATTTGTGTGGGACACTAGGGATGGCCGCTATGGTCGAAATACTTGACACAAAAACCAACATTTAACATCCATCTGTCTTTCTCGTTTGATTTGTTCCCTTATTCACAATATTTTGATTTTAGTTTGAGATAAACTAATGTTTATGTACAGTTAAACTATTACCCGATTTTTTTTATAAACAATATGCTATGATATATAGACGCCCTTGGCGCACTAACCCTCAAAGTCACACGTGCTGGAGAGTCCCATGTGGTCCTTTGTGTAAAGAGTTTTTGGGTCATCGCATATGTCTTCTTTAAAAGATGTGAAGTTAAGATCATTGCGCACAGATATTCATATTAATCATTACTGTTGTATTGACGGCCTGGGTATGGGTCAGGGATTGTTATATCTCCATCTGTCATTTCAGTTGAAACAGAGTTTTATCTTTACATCGTTGTGTTAAAACATATACAAGTATTTCCAACGAAATCGATCGAAAATAGCGAATTTCCGGACACTTGAAACACACATCTAAATGTTCTTTAATGCCTTGTATAAGCGTTCGGAAAGCGCAATTCTCAACCATCTAAGTCCAGAATTTGAATTATTTACTATTTTTATTGTTTACAAATACAAAGATGTATGTTCGCGTGAAAAAACTATTCTCGTTTCAGCTCTTTAGATAACTCATTTCGTGACATTTGTCTTTGTAACGCTTCAATAACATATATTTTATATCATTTGTCGGTTCTTCCTCTTCACAACACTACTGGTTTTACTTATAATTGGTAACGGTAGATTTATATATATATATCTACAGGTTTTGCGTACAGAGATATTACTGTAAATTACTATTTTCTGGAGAACACTTCTCCCCCAGTAAAGGAATTTCCACAACAAACATATATGTATAAACTATATCGCCTGTTTTCATGTGTCCGGATATTCCTTAACTTTATGTTCTGGATCACATCTAAAAGATATAAACAAAGAAGAGGCGTACTAAGATAAAGGATCTCAAATTGGTAAAACTACAAACACAAGTGACTACGCGCATGAAAATAGTTCTTCGCAATGAGCTCTGTGAAAGCTAATGTTATGTTTTATCGCTTGTAATTATACAAATAAAAACGGATCTATTGTAAAATAAAAAGTTTCTCGTATTGGTTTTAGCTTTATCGTTATGAATTTGATAAGCAATTAATGTTCAACCCGGTTAGTTCAGTGCCTTCCATGTTTACTGACTACGCCCTGGACTGTTGACATTGGTGACGTTGATACTTCAATAGACTTGGCGGGATATCATCACGATGTGTTCAAGTAGAAGACGCTTAACCTTTTATATCACATGGTTTTCGCATCGAATTTGTAGCATATTATTTAAAAAACAAAACATTTAAACAATAAGCATATTTCATTTGAAGTAGCCTACATTCAACATTGCCTATCAGGAGCATTATAGATTCATATTTGGCGCGAACTTAATGAGATTAACCCACCTTATCATGTAATTGCGATGACATCCATTCGCGTTTCACATATAGCATAATCATAACGTTATTGTAATTCTAATGTTTTTATTTTTCCATGAAGGAAGAAAATAATTGCGAGGTAAAAAGGATATATGATCGAGATTTCAAGCGAATCGCGCGGAAAGCAACACCTCGTGAAGTACGTGATATTAACAGTACACTACCCATGTGCAAGATTTCTCTTTGCAGTAAAATGAACTAAAATGTAGACCTTAAACCCAAACAGTTCAGAGGAGGATTTTCTAAAATCATTTAAAAACATCAATTAGTTCAAAGCACGCATGAATGAACGTTAAGATTGCATAATGATGATAATTAATTTAACCATTAATTGTAATGTTTATCGACAGTGTTTATCTGCGCAGAACATACTATCAGTATTTCAGTTTTTCGGCTGAGTTCACAATCTCTATCTGACCTGGCAGTACGTTTTAATTCACAGATATTAACCAGGCGATTGTGACATGGTAGTAAACTAAATCGAAATTTATGAACCATGATGAATCGGTCTGACGTCAGCAATGTTAATGGCCGACCGTGGGTATCAATTACAATAACATAAATTAATTTAGGTCATCCCGAGATTCAATTGTTGAATGACATTTTTATCTGCTGAAATGATATGTGAATTATGTGCATTTTAGCATTGACAGCCATCAGCGAAAATGTAAGAATAATTTCGAAAGAATGAATGAGAAATACAGACAGAAAGAGATTATCTACTTTGGAATGACACAATACGACTGTGCACACGATCCCTATCCAAGGTCAGACAAATAATAAGTTAGGAGCAGCAGTTAGGGCACATTTCTGAACATTTTGACACTAACGAGTTTCACCTAAACGATCTTCTTCAATTATGTTCAACTAAAAAATAAATTTGAAAAATGTTAATTTTCTACATTTTTTCTCTTGAAAAATAACAAATGGCATTTGTGTGTTCGCACAGTATTTTTTAGATAGTTTTTGATGCATGATATATTTTTAAATCATAACATGCTTATGTTGGTTTTTTTCAGAAAAGTGTTACATGTTTCGAAATAATTCGTATTGATATCTGACCTTCGACCCTTGAAGTTGGAATAAGGTGTGAAATTTTAGGGTTGAGGTGCAAGCGTGTCTGAACTTTTCTTTAGTATTTAACCTAAGATTTGTTTTCAACGAGTCCATATTGTATTTCTGTTATAATCTTCATATCCATTTATATAAACGTTATATCTAACTTCAAATGTCTATGTGAGACAAGCACAAAACGGTGTTCTAATGGAGGCGTTGATGACAGGTTGTTGATTTCCATTACAATTTAGATTACAGTTATATAAAAGTCGTAAATATTATAATAAGAACATCCCAGTGAACGCACCACAAAGAAACACTTAAATATTTGGTTTGGTTTTATTTTGTTTAACGTCCTATTAACAGCCAAGGTAATTTAAGGACGGCCTCCCCTGTGTGCAAGATGCATGCGTGTAGTGTGTGTGTGTATTTTGGGAGGCTGCGATATGTTCGTGTTTGTCTCCTTGTGATAGCGCGGAACTGATGCCGACTT
>JAUMHH010189073.1:0-14280 GCA_032359455.1 Chlamys rubida
CTATGTAATGGCTTTTATCATTCGGTGGTTTAGACTGCATGTTATCTGACTAAATTAAGGACAGTCAGTCAGTGTATCATAGTTTACAGCTACATGTATACTAGAATCAGACGTGAGGAAGTGAACAAAATGTCACATGGATCTTGTATTTTATAAAACAGTTTCAAATTCTGATTCTCAAATTTGCATAACTTCTTTAAGTGTTTTAATTTTGTCCTAGTAAACCAAAATCAATGGTCAAATACAATTATGAATCCATGCACATGATCATATATTTATTATTTTCGACTTGTAAAAAATTAAATAAAAACTGACTAGTAGAAATTAAAAAATATATAAAATTCTGTTTTAACCACAAACTTTACGTTCTCCTTACGTCCTCGTTAGTACAATGAAGAACACAAAGTCATAAAATTATTTGGCTTGTAGAACTATTTACAAAAACACATATTTTTCACTGTAACTGGGGTAAATAATTGCCATTTCCAATATGAAATAGTATTTAATTATTGATGGGGAACAGGTGGAAATTAGTTGAGACTGATCTTCTTTTAAAAATCGCCAATGTCAATATATTATGATATTTTAATCCATGTGACAACACAATATTTATATCCTATATTCGTCCGGACGTAACAATCGGGAACGTTCCTATTGTCGTTTTAATACGACTAAGACCGGGACAACTGTTTATAAGTGGTCATTTAATCAAGTATCTCGAGTGGCTGCCACCATGCCGACATTTGCTCGTTAGGCCTACAGTTGTGCAGTCTTGTCTACAGTACAAATATGAGATAAAAAAATTAATAGAGGTATATCTGCATTAAATATCGGACAAAAGACAAACATATGACACTGTTGACGGATGAAACCATTCAACTTCCACTTTCGTTCCTAAGCGCTTCGGTTGTGTCGGTTACATATATGTTTGAATCGGAAAGGGCTATTTTAATTAGTAAGTCAAGCGTTCAATGATCACATTCTGGTCGCGATGCTGCTTTTGTTAATTTTCTGTCGATATCGATGTTATAAGACGACGCAGATGCACAATGTTTAGTGGGTAATCAACGGCAAAAGGCTTTCGCCAATATAGCGAAAGGGGTTTATTTTATTTACGAAAATAAGGATTTCATTTCGTAAATATCAAAAAAGCGAATGGCTAGCGTGAGCACAGCTTCTCATTCTAGGAAGTTATTGGACAACTAAACTCCGCCTTATGTTTCCTTTGAAAATACACTATGTCGGCTTCCGATTGATGGGAAACAATTGCGTGAGTCATGACGTCACAATGGAAGATGACGTCGCAAAGCATTGTTACGTAACGTTATAAGGAAAAAATAGACAAATGAAATCACACCCAGGGTGTTACCCACTAATGGGTAACCAAAAATGTTCACCAACTCCTAGAATGTTTATCGTATAGGTCAGGAGTGAGGAAACATATAGTGGTTGTGGGAGAAAAGACGGGGAAGTAAATCATCGTTTTCCTTTCTCGCCGACGACAACACTGGCGCACTGCTTCCGATGGAGGGGAAACAATTGCGCGAGTCATGACGTCACAATGGAAGATGACGTCGCAAAGCATTGTTACGTGACGTTATAAGGAAACAATAGACCAATGAAATCACACCCAGGGTGTTAACCACTAGTGGGTAACCAAAAATGTTCACCAACTCCTAGCAGGTTTATCGTATGGGTCAGGAGTGAGAAAACATATAGTGGTTGTGGGAGAAAAGACGGGGAAGTAAATCATCGTTTTCCTTTCTCGCCGTCGACAACACTGGCGCTGAACCTTACTCACTTCGGTATATTTTACTAGGACTTCGCTATCGTGAAACATCATTAATCTTGGGAAAACGAAAAATTGTGCTATCTACACAAGGGCAATAGATGGAGGATATTTAATGATTTCATCTTGAATACCATATCCATATATTTTCCCCGAGCGCGAAGTACGAATAAAAATATCAGTATATTCTGCTATAACTTTCTGTGATAAATATACAAATATGTATCAATAAATTCACCTCAACAAAAATCCATAATTTTATGAAATATAGCCGTTGTATCCAAATTGTGATATCGTAAGAGATTATTTCTTTTGGACATAGACAGTACCAAGTTCATCAGCTGCCCCCTATCCTCCAAAACCTGGGACCATTATACTTTCCTACCATCTTACCTTTATTCATTCTATACGCTGATGTCTCCTTGACTATCCTGTTTTTCCTGACGTCAGAATAATGTTACCTGCCTGATGTTATGTTACAGTGTCAAGGTTATAATATTTCACTGAAATAACACTTTAAAATTACCTTTAAGTTACCCGATCGAACTCTGTGTTCATATGACCGTAGTTGTAAGAAGGATTGGAACCCCTTACCAAACCAAACCAAACCAAACCATGATATTACAACTGTAGTTAATTTTATTTTATTCAATGAAAACGAATCTAGCTTATACCTATATAAATCCTCTCCAAACCAGAGATGAGTCATCTACATTGTAGTTAATAGTACATACTAGATAGCCGCGTTGTATCTAATTTTTAATGAATTGTGGTGAAAAATTCACATTATATCTGTGAATGAAGGGAATATTCCTCTCTCTAACGATTGCTTGGATTTCTCACCAATATTAAAGAAAGTAAGGGGGATTTTGTTGAAGCAAAAACTACGCAAAATATTCATTTGTAAATCTCATATCAATACAGTCGATTAAATGCATAGTATACTTAACATATAATAAAAATGGATTAGACATAATATATGATAACAATAACAAAAAATCATCCTTATGTTCTATTTCAGTTAACATCGCCCTTGGTAAAGCCACTAATCAAAGTTCTTTCATCAATACCTGGGACGGCTCTAAAGCCGTAGACGGATGTGTCCTCACAAGGGTAGACACACAATGCTGTACACACACGGCAGGAGACCAGACCGAGGCCTGGTGGCAGGTAGATCTACAGACACAGTCCGTCATAGACTCCGTGACTATTATATATAGAGGTAAGATTATCTGGACGGTAACTTGCTTATGTCCTATCAATCAACAACTCGCATTTTATTATGCAAGTACTACCTTAGGGAGCACAATTATTGTTTATAAAGTAGGAAAGTAGATGAATAATTCTTTTTGTCATCAGAAGTGTCTTCTCTTAAAGATAATCATCAAATCCCCCACAATTAAACACGAAATGTCACTTAAAATCAGCATTAAGATTTATTTTTATTTCAATTTCGACACCCTTATCGATGAGACCGTGACTTTTGATAGAGTGTACTTTGATAGATATACAGTTATATTTTTCAGAATGTAATAAAGTCTACATACTGACCTCACGAGACCTAATTTAAATAGAGGTATATCTGCATTAAATATCGGACAAAAGACAAACATATGACACTGTTAAACACAATTTACTTTTAGAAATTATCAGTTTATCACAAGCTGCCATACAGTTTACAGGAACTGCACATTCAGGTCATAGTTTTACATGTAGGTACCTTGTCGCTTTTTTTCGTATCAGCAGGATATAACTTGCATTTTATAGTTTTCGTACATAACAAATGTTATTAACTTTACGTTTATACCACACCCATTGAGTGCAACGTGTTAAAGCTATGAAATAAAAAGGAATTTAATTACGTGCCGTAAAGAATTCGACGATCTACACAATGTTACGCATATCCCGAAGGGCCCCTTTGAAAGGACGATATTTCTTGTCAAATTTTGTCACGCTTCTGCTATTACGATCCTTTTTTTTCTTAATACTTCAACATATGTGAATTATAAAGTCGTTAGAATACTGAGTGACGTAATAGATCGTTATCAATTAAGATGAAAACACGTGTATTGTGTAAACATTACCTCTGATCCTGTCAAGCACATAGTTTGCTGAATTCTGCTCTCGTGACATATCGTGTATTCGCTTATGCATGATAATAACGTAAACATGGCTTCAAGCCTGTACCTGGTGTGATAAGTACATATTTGTAGAAGTCGAGAAAAGGCTTTTATACTTGACATGTAATTAAGTCATTTTAGGATTAAACTGATTTTGTATGGCATTTATGCCTTATTTGAACGACACAGTTTTGCAAGCAAACATCATAATGCACACTAGCGCATTATGATTTGTTTGCTTTCACAGCTGTGTCATTCAAATATATGATAACTGCCATACAAAAACATTTCAATACTCATATTTACGTTTTCTCCGCCTTTTATGTTTTTCTACCTTAAAAGTTAAATTAAAAATTCCCACCTTATCGACGTCCCCACAAATTCTGTGAAATAGCTGGAACAGCGTGTTGTCGCGTGCCGATGGGCAAACAAACAAAGTAGTACTTTGAAACTTTAGTATCAATTTCATTGCGTATGATATAGAAATCTGAGCTGAAAGTTAGATTCGAAATTGTCTTGATTTTTCCCCGGAACAAATTTCGCGCATTGATAAATACATTCAACACCGTAATCCGAAGTTGAATGGAGCAATGAGAAAAGTTCGAATTTGCGAAGAATCCTGGCGTGAATTTACTTGTTGTTTGCATGGAAACCTGGGTACAGTTGGTAGATGCTACAACAGCCTCGTTATTTGACATGTTGTCAGAAACTGAAGAAACCGTGACTGATAGACACGGGATAGCGTTTGCGACAGAGCGTAGGGCAACAACAGCTAATTGTAACTAGGATGAGTTTAACAGGAGAGTGCGCCCCACGGTGCTTCCTTTTGTGACGTGGAAACGGTCCTGTTATATGACTGGAGTGAGGATTCGTTTTTGTGGTTAGACATAAACATGCCATTCAAACATTATACGATTTTGGATGAGCTTCATTCGTGTCAATGCAATTGTTCAAAATCAATGTCTGCCAACTGTATACTTGTATTTGTTGAAGTTTCATTACCGCTAGATGATAATTCATCACCGAAAAAAACCGGGCAAATCCAATCTATCTGATTTAGCTACCTTGTCAACAGAAGTAGCATGGCCTAATTGTGCCATAGTTACATCCAAACGGAATTGTATGTAGGAACAACTACAGTGCAGTTGGACAAGGGTCCTTAACAGCCACTAAATATAAGGTAACTGTGAATAGTACGATTTCCTAAAAATTATCACAAAGTGATTTCAAATACAAAACGTGTATTGAAATTACCACGACGTCATGCATATCTCTCTTATTGAAACATAGGGTTTCCCAGAATTATGTACCAAGTTACGTCACATATTCGTTGACGTTATACTCGATATAAACTGCAAATAAATAGTAGGGGATACATATAATTATATAACGTCTTCTATGTAACTACACTTTCATTGGTCAATAAAAAAGTATTATTGGACGATATACCATGCATGAGCATTTATTATTTCTAACAGACCAACGCTCTTCCAAAAACCTTCCCCACAGTTGTAAACAAATGAACCGTGGGACTTTTTTCCTTTGTTGAATGAAGGTCCACACAGTTAATTTTGTATGTTTTTGAATATTTGCTTGCGGACCTCTATAACTACTTATAACCTTTAACGCACACAGGCAGAATGTTCCGCTGAACTTACCGCGAACTTAACTTGAAGTAATGTTTGCAAATCTGTCAAATGTTGATTTTATGTGTTGACGAGCGATGGTGATAGATTGGTGGATTTGATTGATTGAAATAAACATCTAGTACAAAGCCTGAGTCAGCATTTATCGCCTGTCGACCAAATTGCGACTTCCCATGAAAACTCCTCAAATATATTCAGATTGATTAAACGAAATAGGAAAACTGCCTACAGGATCAGAAATTTAAAACAAAATGGAAAATGAAATAAGAAGCATCAAAATTCGAATAAAAAAAGTTGGAAATTACTAAACAAAAAGGAAGAGAAAAAACATAATACTGATGATATAAGCATAGACGACCTATACGAGTATTTCAAAAACCTCAACAAGGGAGATAATGACGATTACGATTTCAATGTTGATAATCTTGAAGATGGTAGACTCGATGGTATTTTAAATGATGAAATTACGTTTGATGAAATAAAGCAATCTGTAAATAGCTCAGATAATAACAAAGCCGGTGGAAATGATGGAATCCTTAACGAATATTTGAAGACCAATTTAAATATATTTATTCCTATTGACCACACATTGTTTAATATCATATTTGATACTGCACTTATACCGGAAGCATGTAGGATTGGTGTGATAAGACATATCTATAAAAATAAAGGTGATCCGAAAGATCCAGATAAACACAGGGCTATAAGTCTCGTATCATGTATGGGAAAAGTATTTACGTCAATTCTTAATAAACGACTGAATACAATGTCTGATGAAATTGGTCTCATTAGTGGTGCCCAAGCTGGATTCAGGACAAAATATTCAACATCTGATAACATATTTATTTTACATTCTTTAATTAAAATTTACTTTAAATTAGGTAAACAATTATATAGTTCATTTGTGGATTCAGTGTGGAGGATTGATTTGTGACAGAAAGTACAGAAAAGAAACATTAGCGGCAATAATTTGAAAGTGATCGTTAAATTGTATGACAATACAAAATCCTGTGTTAAAAAAAGTAATGTGATTTCGGATATGTTTATAAGCAATATTGGCGTAAAGCAAGGCGAAAAACTATCACCATTCTTATTTGCAATCTATCTGAATGATGAAGTAATTTGTTTACAAACAGTAGAGTCAATAAGTAAAAACATTGGATTGTTAATTATATTCATCATCATCGTATATACTGATGATACTTTTATCATCTCAGAAACTGCTGATTGATAACAAAATTTAATTAACTCATTTAAAAAGTATTGTAAACTTAAGTTGATATTCTCGAAAAGAAAGTGCAAGAGTTACCCTACATTTTTATTATCTTTGCCTTTACAAACGTGCCGTTGTAGTTGAAAATAACTCCAAGGTAAGGAAAGCTCTTTTTGCTGTTGATAGGAAAATAAGAAATATTTTTTGCCATTAGACCTTCAACTTAAGATTTTTGATTCCTTTGTACTGCCAATTTTATTATACTCAGCTGACGTTTGGGGCTACGAAAACACCAAAAGTATTGAGAAAAATCACTTACTATTCTGCAAAAGAATTCTAAATCTTCGAAGAAGTACTACAAATTTCATGGTATATGGTGAAATTGGCAGATATCCTTTAATGTTTGAAGTAAAAAGTAGAATGGTAAGGTTTTGGTATAAACTAATATCTAATGAAAACTTTTCAAGTAGAAAAAAGCTACAGCAAAATTGAAGTATGGAATTTGAAAGGCTAAAATTTGTTAAAAACAAACTGTATCAAACTGGCCTAAATTATGTTTGGAATTATCAAAGCACGTGCACGACGAATATAGAATATTTAAAATTAAATTTGAAACAACGGTTACAAGATCAATTCATTCAAAAATGGTTTAATGATATTGAAATCTCCTCTCGAGATGTACTCTGTTTTCAAGACACAATATAAATTTGAAAAATATCTTTTGAAATTAAATACCAAAGACAATAAATACATTTTAAAATTCCGTACTCCAAATATGCATTTATATAAATTACCAATCGAAACAGTCCGATAGGCTGGCTTGCCACGCCAGGATCGAAAGTGTGCATGGGGATGCATTTCACTACTTATTCAAATGTGAATATGATTTGATATGCAATATTCGAAAATTATACATAAGTGATTACTATTGTAAAAATCCAAGCTCGACTAAAGCGCAAGGTCTTTTCTCAATTTGTAATGCACGAGTTGTCACTCGTATTAGTAGATTTCTAGAAAAAGCATAGTTATAATTACATATTTATGGTATTTCTGTTATATAATGTACTTTTTATTATATCAACTTCATACTGTATCATATTATGTTCCGCCATGTTTAAAATGTTCCAATTGTATGACCTCTTGTTTCGCACTTGTGCGACTGAGTGAACATAAATAAAATCTTGGAAAATCTTTGAAAGACATGATACAATTGCGCAGCCTATAGTGAAATGAAGAATAATTTGAATCACGTGACAAATGTTAGCGCTCTCAATAGAACAGCATGATTAGATTATCAATGTCACCTTGCATTCCGTAAATGTATGGACACTGAGGTAGACTCGAAAAAGACTATCATTACTTTTACTTGGTAGAATGAATATAATCAACGTACATGTAATATGGCGGAAAATATAACTCAGGATTTGAAAATGTTGGAAAAGTATTCAATTCAAGCCGGAATTGGCATTCGTTATTATTTTTTTTTTCAAAACAATTCTCACCTTCGTTATTTATTTTACTCATATGCTTATTCGCGCACATACGTTGATTATACCTTCAATATTCAATAATCTTATCTACCTTAGCTATTTTTTTCACTGTTTATTCTACAGTGTATATGGTATTGCGATAAATTCCGGTCCAGTCACACAAATGACGTTAAATAACAACCTTAAACTGACATATATCCCTATTCCTAATGTCGTTAATGAAAAACAAACCAGGATGTCTCGTGGATATCAGGTTATTTGACTTACAATTATGCATTGGTATCAGTATGTCATTTTACCAGTGCGTTGTCTTACAATTCGGTCATTTTTTGTCGTGGTTCGGATATTGTACTGTACTTTCCCATGTAGATTACTTTCCGGTCCGATCATATTATTGTACTGACCCAGCTATGTACTACTTTCGTTACCATGGTTACTGTTATTGTCCGGTTATGTTACCTTCCCGTTCCAAGTATGTTATTGTTTTGCTCGGATGTTTTACTGTCCTGACCCCGATATGTTAATGTCCTTTCACGAACATTCCTTAACTTTAGGACATCAAACTCTTCGTGATACACTTGCTTTTTTGGTCGTATTTTTGCGCGTCATTTCCGTATTGCGTATCGGGCATTCCAATGCCTTAGCGTAAATTATAGTAACACCGGGTAAATAATAGTACACGTGCGTGACGATGATATGTTACCACCTGATAATCACACGTACTACAAAAATAAAACCTCCGATTCAAAGACATACACTGACTCACGGGAAAACACCGACATTAGACCAGGACTTCAAGAATGTCATATGTGAAGCAAATGGAATGCGGACTGACGCATTTTGTGTACCGACCTCATATGTACATATATATCACGTACTTACAATAATTCACAAGCTCGAGATCGTTACGATTTTTGATGTCGAGCGGGAGACGCTTTGTCGAGTAAGTCGTTTTATTTTTACAAATGCAGTACTCTGTGTAAATAGTGTTTAGTAAAATATCAAGATATCTATGAAAATGTATGTGTGGGTGCACGTGAGAACGGCATACCGTGCGATAGACTCTGGTTACATACATGTATATACCCGACATGTAAATATACCATGCGCTAGCGGGCTGTGAAATGATGTCCTAAGTGTGCATGATTGAGAGTAATTTAGTGTCCATAAAAGAACAATTAAGCGATAATTTCGATATCATAATTTCGATTTATTTCCATCATTCTTTGATATATGTAAAAAGAGATAACTGTCATTGTGTTAATTTTATCCCTCTACAAAACGTTCCGATTTTTTTCAAGGAAGACAACTCTCTTAAGGATCTAAGTTATTGTAAAATGTAAAATACATGAATTATAAAGACCTTGTGTATATTTTGTTCAATTTTTCACTCTTTTGTATGCAACTATGTGTCCTGTGTGCCTTTAGCTTAGGGCTAATCACCTTTATCCATAAAACCTTAATGAAAAACACTTTGCAATGTCACCTATTTCGTTCAAAAACAGCTTCCTTTTCGTTCTAAATTCTAAGTAACACGGGTTTTCTAATGTGACAGAGTTAAATGATATTTGTATATAATAAAAGAACCCTGTTGCATGAAAATGCAACCCTGCAGATAGTTAAGAAAATAATAAGAGCGTAGCTCTCGGGCGCCGAAGGCGCCCGAGCAAAGCTCTTTAATGGTAACACATGAGTGCTTAAACCGAGTTGCTTCCCCTTTCTACACGTTGCCTTTAATTTTTTTCGTCCGGAAGTAGACGTCCAGTAGGGAAACAGGAAGTGTATCCTTGAAGCAAAGACAATTGTGTTTCAACCCATGCATGAATATCTTCATATAGTGAAAACAATCTTCAATTTTTATTACTTTTTTATTTAGATAAAACATGATATACATTCTGAGTGAAAAAATTCTATCACATAAAATGTGATACTAACAGGCATGAAACTTCGTTCAGAGATTATGATACTATGACGTCTACTGCGCCACCCAACCCATCATATACGTTACGCCAGAGACATATAAAGCCATGTAGTATATACGTCGCTGTTGTATGTACGTCTCTGGTTACAAGAACAAATATCTACTTTAGCTTTGACTGGAAGAACATGGCGTCATTGATGCAAAAATTATATTGTGAATACATTTTTACTAATCATCAATGATATAAAAAATGTACATACGGGAGACCGGGGCAAGTTCGGCCTTCCCTGATATTTTTGTTTTTCAGCTAATATTTACAACTTTAAGGATCTTAGCAGTATAGTTGTCTGGGCATTAAACGACGACAAAATGGTGAGGAAAACTAATGTAAAATGACTAAACAGGAGAAAATTACTTTTGAGAGAGTAGAAAGAGAATCATGATCTCGCTTCTAGTTATGCGAACTTTTTTAAACGGAATTGCTACTTTTTTACAGTCAAGCGTGTAACACACCGACAGCTTTAAATGATAATACATAAAAGCAAAGCCAATCAGTCACTACTGTATTGCTGTACGATAAGAACAGGTTCGACCAATAATACTGTGGCAAGGTCGGCCCATGTAGTAAACACATAAAAAGTCGTAAAATTGGCGGTAAAATATGACGTTGCATGCTTTATGACGTCATAATTAAGCTGATTCCAATGGGGGTCAAACTTATCCGAATGCCTGTCCGAACTTACCCCATGGCGGGGCTCGTTCGGCCATCCGATCTTCCGACAGGAAAAGTTAAATAATGTTCAAAAACGGACGTGCTGCCATACTTCCTAGAACGGACTTTAATATAAAAAGGTCGAACTTGCCCCGATCTCCCTATTGTTATGTCGGTCTTAATCTCATTAGAGCTTGTGAAAGTTGAAAGTTGTATTCTGAATCAGTAAATATCAGAGATCAACAAAAGCTACGCTCTTTTAAGGCTTTGCCTTTACATATTATAAAGAGAACAAATCTCAACAACGAGTCATCTCGTCAAGGAGATTATTCAGTATATATATTCCATGCTTTCGTAACAGCCTTTTTAATTTCCATCACCTTGCTTGGCAATACCACACTTTTGGCGTTGTGTTGAACGTTGGCTCAATTGGAGAGACAAATAGTTCTGCTCCTTAGCCAAGGATGTCAGGAGACGAAGTATTCGAATAGGCTGTACCCGCATCCATGATTAAGCACGCAAACAATTCAAACAGAGTTTACAAAATAATTTACATATGCATGAATATAACAAATATATAAATACATTTAAATGTCATTAGACAACACCGTCACTATATCCGAGTGTGACTAATGACACAAATCCATGAATTGCTCCAAAATTAGCCAAAGTCTCACAACTATACAAGAATAAACAGAACTCAAAAGATCAACTACAGAATATGACCATGTAGCAATTAACACAGTTCCTATATAAACACGACCACCTAATTCAAGTATATATACAGGAATCTGAACACTCAGTTCATGTACTATATAGATAAATGAACATCCGGTTCAGATATACATGTGAACACACAGTTCAGAATGTACATAGATGAACACTAAGTTCATATAATATACAGTAGTTGAACACACAATTCAGGATTTACATAGGTGAACACTTAGTTCATATAATATACAGTAGTTGAACACACAGTTCAGGATTTACATAGGTGAACACTTAGTTCATATAACACCGTTAAAACACAGTTCAGGGACTACTCATTTCATTTTAAATAGATAAACACTAAGTTCAGGTATATTTGTGAACACACAGTTCAAATATACTTGTGAACATATAGTTCAGATAAACATGAAGCCCCAAAACCTCTGGATCCGCCACTGATATCGCCACATGTACCCCCAGTTATTGTCGGGCGTTTCAGTTATACATGCATGGACATCTTTTCTTTATCACACAAGGCTAGATACAATTTTCATTCCATGTGCGAGTAGTAACACCACCTCACATCGCTCTCCTTCAGCTTCTCTCTCCGCTGATCCTGCCCATGTGTACTTACAACATGGCCGATCTCTCTCTAGCCAAAACTAGCCTAGCTAGATTCTGATTGGTCAAAAATATATGTAATACTTAATACAATTGGTTCAAAGAAATAACAACATCAGCCTCATTCGGAAACATTTTGGTCCCATATACCGGAAAAATTGGTGATTCATCCATAAATACGGATTTATTACAGACTATTAAATCATCTTTCCATATTAACAAATACTAAAAAATACTTTTCAAAAATACCATATAACTGACAAAAATCACATTTTGACAAGGGACATACTAAAGTATTTAAAATGATACTTTCTTTTTCGCAGCAAAATATTCAGCAGGTAGGGTAATTGCAAAAAGTATTTAACCCATTTGTCAGTATAATGTGATTGATAATACTGTGCTTGGTGCTTTCAGCATGGCATTTCAATGAGGTGTCATCGGCCTCAGAACCACGCTATCGAATCAGGTTGACAAAATATTGCAAATCCTTATTTATGGACTAAGTATTTTACATAAATGTATTGATATGAATGTGGGAGGTCGTTAAGCTAAAATCTCTAGGAATCTTACTAAAGCTTAACTTACAAAACGAATACCACAAATAGGATAAGGTTTCACCTTAATAATAGATAAGAGAACGAAACATACTTTGCCATATTAATGGATACAGCATCATCTAAGCAAAAATTAAAAATAGGAACATACAATAAGCTATTATTACGCTTAGTAATCATTGATTATGAATTTTGTCCACTCTTACATGTAACTCAGGTATCAAATGTTCTAGTACATGAACCCCATATATATTATTTATTGTAGATGAGAACAGCCTAGACAGACTCGCCGGTTACGAGATATACCTGTCTTATACACAAGTCTGGACATCAGGAACCAGGTGTCACAAGGACACCACCGCTGACTTGGCGTCCATGTCTGCGACACAGCACGTTACATGTCCAGGTGTCGCCCGGTATCTGACCATCTACAATGACCGTCGAGTAAAAGCAAACACGTGGTACTCGGATGATGCTATACTGGAACTGTGTGAGGTACAAGTTTATGGTGAGTAACATCTATTTATCACAATACTGAACTATGAATGTCATAAACATATTACAATACGTCTTCATTTTTTGACAGTTTTAGCTACAAATTAATTGCAGCTTTTTACCTCCACGGAACTGTTTTGAAAGCGACATCACGGTGAAGTAAGTATTTAAATAAGTATTTTAAAATATTTACTTGGCTAGTATGTTTAATTGAAGACACGAATGAAGTTATTTTATTATGTAAATGGATATGTACTGGATAGAATTTACTATGTATTTCTACATACTGTAGTTGATGCAAGGAGAAGAGATAAAGTAGGCTACTGTACTGGTTAGTTTGATTTTGTGATGGGCTCTACGAGGGATTATTCTTGTCATGTTATACCAAAGTCTAATCTAACCCTTGGTAATACAGTACCGCCAAACATTATGTTATATTATTTCCGGGTCAATTAAGTTGGTATTATTTTTATTG
Organism: Chlamys rubida; assembly: GCA_032359455.1. Classification (NCBI taxonomy): domain Eukaryota; kingdom Metazoa; phylum Mollusca; class Bivalvia; order Pectinida; family Pectinidae; genus Chlamys; species Chlamys rubida. The sequence goes on from JAUMHH010189073.1 coordinate 13,745, forward strand.
TATTCTTGTAAAAAGAAGCAAATCAAAATGACAGTCCGGGATGATAATACCAAAGGAAAAAGAACTAAAATAAGATCATATACAGTGTACGTATGTATCAAAGTACTTAAACATATTTGCTTCGTCATACAAAGACATAGAATGTATAGCCGTGTAACAATGTCTGTCTATAGATGCGGCCGAGGACTAAAACTTTTCTTTTTCGGACAAAAGGACTTCAACCTTTGAGAATGGAAATACTTGTATTCCTACAAATTCCAGAGATAACGGACAATACAATATTTATTAACGGGATTGGACCGGTTATTTTACTCTTTTTTTTGTTCGTGAAATAAAAGTCGATATCCCATTACAAGGGGATAGATAATTGCAATTCTACCACGTCTGTGATGTAACGACGGTTTGCATTAGTTAAAAAGAGTGCATTATTTTGCGATATACCATGCGCGTGCCAATAACCCATGCGCGTGCCAATAACCAATGCACGTGAAATAGTGCGCACGCATGCTGTTCCAACAACCTCCCCGTATTTTATC
>JAUMHH010189084.1:0-14280 GCA_032359455.1 Chlamys rubida
CAACTGTTAATAAATAACAAATAAATTGTCCCTGAAAACCTTGTTGTTCTACGTCATACACATTTATTTTTATAACATATTTTAGGCATGCACAGTTTCTTTTTTCCGCTAGTATAGATGTATCAGAACCTGAAGGTGAGAAGTATAATTTAACCAGACAGAATAACAAAACCATAAATTCTATTTTGTATTTTATTATAGTGCTTTCATAAAAACAGCATATCTGCTGGTACAGTGATGTATACAAAATGTACGAATGTGCAGATTATGTTCTACTCTTTACATTTTGATCCAAGAAAAGAACTAACGATCTTGGTAGAAGTAGCAAACATCCTGATCCCATCACGACAGTTGGTGGATTTACTTATAAACTAGACTTGTTCAACACAGCAAATCAAATAATTCCTTTCAAAAAATTCAAATAGAACACAAATAAAAATGTCATCTTACGGTAACATCACACCGACACATGTTCATTACGCTGACAATATATTCACTGTATACGTTTTATTTAAAAATTGTGTATTTATTTCGTCCAACCACTAGAAACTTGTTCACTTCCCTTACCTGTTGTATTCACAATTGATATATATATAACGTCAGATGGAAGATGTTTATCGATTCTAAACTGTTTTAAATGCGTATTCATTCCATCGGACAACAGGTATTGTTTTCTGTTTTCTGACCAAAGGGTATTTTTCTCTTTTCTGACAAAAGGCTATTTTTTCTCTTTTGTCATCTGACAAAAGGCTATTTTTCCTGTTTGCTGACAAAAGGTTTTTTTTCTATCTTAACTGTTGCATTCAAAATGCATATATTTATTCCGTCAGACTGGGCATTTATTCCGTCAGACTGGGCATTTATTCCTCTTTAAAAAAAACCCGTTTTATTCAAGATTCATATTCATTCTACCAGACCAGCAAATGTTTTCTCTTTACAAAACTCGTATTGAAAACAAAACCATTTATTCCGTCAAAGTGTCTCATTTCTAAACATGTTATTTACTACTTGGTGCTCCTGATTAAATGTTAACCTACACAACTATTTACTCTATGTTTCAAAATGCATGTCATTGTAGACAAGCCTCTCTCTCTCTACACACCAAAACATCAACACTCACCATTATATACATTGTACATGTATCTCGTAGTGAGTAGGAACATCAGACCATCATAGCCCTCAAATGGATCTCGTCACAGGATAGAGAATTAACTAAACGTTGCCCGAGACCATCAGAGTCCTCAAGTCTAATACGTGTTTCTTCACTACATACCAACAAACACAAATGCATCCCATAATATCAAAAATCCTTTTGATTACTATTCTGTTTTGCTACTTCACTTGAAAATAATCAATATATCGTCATATCATTAAAATAGTTTAAGTGCCTGCACTATTATTTTTTGCGCTAATAATTTCGTAACTGTATCATTTTTTAGTATACCGAATAAATATCAGAGAGGTATGTGCCGACACGTTTTACACCGCGTACTATAATATCTATGTGTGTTCCATAAATCTCTGTGCAGAATAACAATAGCTGATATATCATTTATAAATTGCATAATATGTAGTTAAATACTAAATGCAGTACCGTTATAACACCTTTTGGAGAAAGCCTTACACTAGCAGTATCGATCTTTAACTGCTTTTTAAGCAGATAACCCTAGTCACCTGATTTTGTAGTCCACGCAATAGCTATATTGTTTTACCCTTTCACCACTGTAGACCATAAAGGACTCATCCAGATCAATGCATGGTAGAGTCTACTAAAGTTACATAGGGGTGAAAGGGTTAAATGACTTCTTTAAACCAAGGCAATCGTACATACACTCGCATCCTATGGCAGTTGCTTGACTAGTTTCATAGTAAACTTGACAAAAAAGATCGTTCCGTTGCTGATGATGATTACGCACCTGAAAAGTATTTGATACATTATATGCATTCCACAAGACTGGAAAAAAATTAGCCGTACAAGTCGCTACCATTACAGTAGTAAGTCAATGAACTGGAATCTTACAATTATTTTGATCGTTGTAATGAATTTCGTGCCAAGCTTTTACTCCATGTTCTCCATTATTTCAAACATAATAAATAAATGTTCGCTTTAAAAAATACCCGAAAGTCTGATTCATTGTAATAACTGTCAATGTAAATTATTAGGGCAAGATGGCGACATGTGACCGCATTATCACTTCTCTTCTAAGTTAATATGTCACTTGTAAAACAGAAAAAACGTTAATATCAACATAGAAAATAATTCATACAATACATTATAAAAGTAATAATGCACAAGAAACAAAAAAAGGTTTAAAAGACATATATGAAGTGTAAATAAAAAAAAATGAGATGGCTGATAGTTTGACATTTCCATTCAAATACTTCCGTGGCATTTCCACTTTATGAAAGGAGACAATTGCACCAAAAGTAACAATAAAATACATGCACAATTCATGTTTCAGCTTCATCTAAAATGTAATTGGAAAGGTAGATTACAAGTAGCAACCAAGTAGCATTGACAACCTAAGATCAGGATTTAGAAAGTTATAATAGAAAAGTGTACACTCTAAACCCTAACCCTAACCCTAAAAGTATTGTACATGGAAGGTAAGTCTTGTATTATAATGATTATTGAAATTACTTCTGTCTCCCTTATACCTGTAATTAATGATAAAAACTGTTCTACACATTTAAAATGAAATATAATTGCATGTACACATGAATGATATTTCGATAAAAACCATAAAAAAATAACCAATACCAAGAAAAATCACCCAATGTGAACAAGTGTTAAAACGATTCCTTGTTTTAATTACTTAAACAAAAGAAAGTGTATGTGTCCATCTCTATTGACTGAAGATATAGATTGTAAATTGCAAAAATTGAATCTAAAATAAATTCTTATATTTTTTTTTTATGTTGTTATTACAAGAGTTTCGTAGTCAACATTTACAAACAAAGGCTAATGTATCACAATATTATGATTTCTTATTTCTTGAACTTTTAACTCATTCACTCCTGAAATTTCATAATGAGCTATTCCATAAGAATAAACGTACATTAAGATATTTTATTTCTGAATGAAACGTTTTAAACAAAATATAGCAAATGTAAAGGTATGAGGAATTGTATTCCTTAAAATTGCGTAAAAATCTGGATAAATATAACATTTCAATGACTTTTTCCAAATAATAGTATATATGTTGAACCTTTTTAAAACTTCTTACACTACTAATTAACCCTATTGTTACAGTATCAGTGATATAGTTTACACTAAATCAGTCTTGTCCATGTACTTTCTATTAAAATACATCTACATAAATTCAGTATTGAAATATATAAGAAAATGAAACTCGAGAAATGTTGAGAATGTATACAGAATGTACACATAAAGATCTCCATGTATATATACAAGCATCAAATGAACACCAAAATGACTCGATACAAATTGAAAGTTTACAAATCTTGAAGTTGACCTTTATATATGCTGCATAGTGGTAGGAGCGAAACATAGATTACATACACACAGGAGATTATATAACATTTAAAACCTGACAATGACAAATAATTTGAATAGCACAGGTCTGCAGAAAAAAAATTACAATGACAAACATTTTGGCTGACACGAGTCTCTGGAATAAAAGACAATTGAAAATATTTTGGCTGACAAACATCCAAAGAAAAATGACCATGACAACTTTAAATTTCTTGATAATTGTCTGCAACGACAATTGAAAATATTTTAACTAAACCCAATGTCAGCCGAGAAAAGACAATGACAAACAACATGACTGACATACATCTGCAAACCGAGTGTACAAGGATTGTTCAAAATAGCATTGAGAGTGCAAATATTGTGCAAACATATAATAGTGAGAGAGCTTCATTACTGTCACATATATTGACACAGGTAAAAAGACTCTGAAAGACTGTAATAGTGTAAAATAATAAATAGCATACATTAGCAACACTTCCTGTAAAAGCATAAATTTCGTTTATTTCACGAAATATGATCCTTACAAATTTGTCCCCATACAAAAACAACAAAACTTAAAAACAACGAAAATATATGCTTTTACAGTATTCACCAGTCTGTGTGGCCCCTTGATTTGAATCCGTCAATATGTACTACCCTTTACAATCAACTACGGTTTAAAAGCTTACTGAATATCAATTTATTAACACCTTCAATTCCTTCTAAACCCATCAAAACAAAATTATATGTAAAACAATCCAAACCAGACATCTATCTCTTCCGAAATGTGTCAAAATGTTAACAAGTTTGAGTATTCTTGCAAAATTTCAGTATGCATATGGCATATACATGTATATACAAAATCGTAAAATTCACCGATGTTCCAAAATGTTTTCCAATGAAATGATATGATATGAATTAACTTCAAATTGGACCCTTCAAAAATTGTGATAATCAAATTGTCTGCGTATGTGTATGCTATGCCATAGTCTCTTGCTTACTCATCTGATCATTTGTCATAAACAATATGGTGAGGATGCACCCTAGACGTATAAAGCTGCAAAGTGTACATTTCTTGTAATATAGTTGTGACTGATCTTTAACTCACCAATGAAAACATAATATCAGTATTCATTAAGATCTTCCTATGGAGCCCAAACTGCAGAAACTCACCTTCTTTGTCTGTTTTACTTGATCATACATTTACCTTCATTTAAATCTTTGAGACAGATACAAAGACTCCATGTAGACAAATTCATATATAATAATATATACACAATGCTAGTGTGCATGGAATTTGTTCTTTTCTTTTTTTCTTTTTTATGCAGAAAAAAAAATGAATTACATAAAAATTTCAGGAGTCATAATTCAATACTGTATCACTTCCTTTCTCCAAAAAAAGGGGGGGGAAAGAAAAAAAAGGAAAAAAAAAAAAGTTGTAGTTAATTAACTCTACCATGCATTGATCTGGATAAGTCCATTATGGTCTATAGTGGTGAACGGGTTAAGCTAATGGAAGTAATGTAACAGGGGATCATTTTGTTTGGGTGTCCTCTAAGTTTTTTTTTTTTTTTTTTTCATGATGATGGTACATTTTTACCACAGTTTCATTTAGCATTTCTCGAATTTAAAAAGAGGTTCTCTCATCCGTAATAATAATAAGTTACATGAGTATTTTGAACATGTATAATATACAAGTGTCTGCTAGGATAGAACCATATGATAAAAACCATCATTTGAAACAAAAAACAAAATTTACTAACTGTCTTCTTTGAGTCTGCCATACCTGATGATCCATGTGAAACAGCAAGATACATTTATTGTACTTGTGAAATAGGGAATGAATCTAGGTTTTGCATCATTAATGAAAGTATGAACAGGGAAATTTACTTACCCACCAAATACGCAGCCGAAGTTGTTTCCTGAGAAACCCATCCTCGATATCCAGGGGTTACGCTCACTACACCCCTGGAATATGTCATAGCAAAATTGAAGGCTCAGTGTGCGCCACCTTGTTGATGAGACAAGGAGACTAGTTCGACCCTTTGATGAACATCAAAAGAATTTCGCGGTCACGTAGCGGTGAAAATTGACAGTCTTTAAAGTCGGGCGTCTCTCCTTTGTTATCTTCAAAGGACAGCTATCGGCCTAGCGATTGGTCAGGTTTTTTTTACCCGAGACCAATCAAACAGCTATCTTTGTGCCTTCAATTTTGCTATGACATATTCCAGGTTTTTAGAGAGCGAATGCGTGAACAAAGCAAAACAAAATTAAACAAAGAATATATAAGTGCTTATCCTTGTTTATGAAATAGTGTACGATAATTTTCTGTATGGTGAAATACGCATAATATACCACGTATATCAGATGAATTCTTGGTATTGCTGGTATTTTAAAGCATTTTTAGGCATAAACTACATTATTATCCAAGCAACTTATTGATGTATCCAATGGTATTGTAGCTGATGTGTGCATTCGGCTTGCAACGGGAAACCTCGGTGTAGGAGGTCTTTATTTTTTCATTTTTATTTCTACTCGTTTTTTTTAACATTATTGATAGGCATTTATAATGTAAGACTTATTTAAGCTAGATAATTCATCATATCAAATTATGTGTATAACTAAATACTTTGTAAATATACAGTGAATTATGAACAAGATAAAATACATATCGTACCATGAAGAAATCTCATTACATTGATTTCATTGAAAACGAACAAGGAGGATACGACCAGGTGTTCCGGAAGGGTAAGCGTCTGCTGCTTCATAGACGGCACCCGCCATGTATATCTAGGTCAGATCTAAGTAAAGCAAACGTCCTTGAAACCGGAGTAGTGACAACGAAGAAACAAGGCACACTAATTATAATAAAAAAGAAGAAAATCGACCTTCATATCACACCAGGAAATATATTGCAGAAGAGGTATGTATTTATAACAGTGCATATTACATAGATTTTTTTCAGACAACTTTCGGGTTGTTGTCCTACTTCAGTCTAACTGAGGAAAACTTGTCTTCCTCTATCAGGGAAACAGAATAAGGGCAGGAGACAAACAAAGTTATGCAAATAGCATTATTCTATGGAATTTTATTCAGATATGTTTGCTTTTGGACGTCGTTGAACGTTATGGTTACAATGTTGCCAAAATGGCATTGAAATCAATATCAGGAATAGCGCTATTGATGTAGTATACCGGATCTATAGGATACACGTGTTGGATTAAGCAACAGTCAATGATTGGTTATTGGTGATGTATAGAGCTAATGACGCAATCGACGTTACACATGAATGTCGACCATTATCTTTCTGTCTACCTAAGTTAAAACTGTTTATATGGTCAACACGCCGATGATCCTCTCCCATTATCATAGTCAACATATTGCAGAAGTCATTGCAAAGATTCTGTTAATCATATTGATACTTTTTAGTTGACTATAATAGTGCATACATTATGTGACTATAGAAAAGACAAACAAAAAATTAAAAAACAAAAAACAAAAACCACACACACACAAAATTTCTTAAAAACAAATACCACAATAATGATGTAAATCAAGTTTTGCTACACTTGCCTTGTGTGATCTAGCAGGACTGCTTTCCATGTGAGCACTGAACATGTTACCACTACAATGTTACGTAATTATTTCTAAAGCATATCTGTATAAGTTCTCGATAGCATAAAGTCTTACTAGTTTAACCTTAAATTGAAAAAAAGCAGATTAAGGATACTGGTGTAAATAGGGAATTAATATACCCTGACGCAATTTAGTGTTCTGATATTATATATCGGGTTATTTTTGCCCTTCGACGGTAAAATCCATTTTCGCCCAATATTAATTTCGCCCTTCACATTTAATTGGTTACACTTGTTCGTTGTGATGAGAAAGCGAAAATATTAAACTGCAGCGAAACTTTCCCTGTAAACAGTAGTCCTCTATACACACGCAGTAAATTTATATAGATAGTTGTTCAGTGACACCAAGGTTAATAGAAGATGCTATTAAAGAACATTTAATGTTATTTTTCCCTCAAATTTATCGATTGATGGATTTGCCTTTTTTTACAATTTCGCCATAAAAGTATATTTTTTATATTCAAGTAGAAAGTCAATTGAAATGTTTTTTTTTGTTTTTTTTACAAAAGTCATTGTAATATTAAAACTATACAGACAAAATGAGGTTAAGAGTTCTAAGCAGCTTTCACCTCTTCAGAGTTTTATCAGGCTGTGAGGTGACATATATAAACAGTCACACCACCATCACGTGTTATCAAGCTTATCCTTGCGTTAAGGAATAGATAATAACTCTTATGTCATAAACACATCTACTAATAAATCTTTAGAGAGGTCAAACCGTTAGGGAATACGAGTCTTTGATTTTTTTCTTCTCTCTATATATATCTTGTAAAACATAGTGATAAAGTTCCAGTGTATTATTACAGACGCTTTAAAGCATTAGATCCTTGTTATCAAAGCCATTCTCCACAACAACAGTCCAAGGATGTAAAGTTTGGTTAGCTTAACGCGTCAATTTATCGATAACATTCAATGACTTAACATATTAATTTGACATAGCATATTAAAAGTACTGTGCCACTAACCTGCAATCTTTTTTCTTATCAGCATGATAAAGCTGGATTTTCTCATTTAGAGATGTAACACACAAATGAATTGATATTTTCTTAAGATTTCGATGATAAACAGGATGTCACGCATGCCCCATTGGGCCCCATTAAAATAACGTTCTTGTCATTTTTGCACGCTTCTTTTGCTATTAAGATATCTTTTGTTTTTATACTTCCTCATCAGTGATTTATAAAGTCGTTTAGCAAACCGAGTGACGTAATAGATCTCTTCCATTAAAATGAAAGCACGTTTATTGTGTACACATTACCTCTGACCCTGTCGAACACGTAGTATTGTGTAAACATTACCTCTGACCCTGTCGAACACGTGGTATTGTGTAAACTTTGCCTCTGATCCTGTCTATTACTTTTTACTCACTCGAACTCATAGTCGCTATTTATTGGATTCTGCTCTCGTGACATCTCGTAAGTTCGCTAAAGCATGATAATAACACAACCCTGGCTTCAATCCTGCACCTGGTGAGATAAGTAGCAGTCGAGAAAAGGGTTCGCACGCTTATACTATATACACAAATATAAGTCATTGGAATGTTAAATATTTTCATACAAATAAACTTATAATATTTATGAAATCTTATGACGCAGTTATTCCAACAGATTGCGACACGGTTACTTTACGAGACACAAGTCACTAGATATATATAGACATATTCACACAGTCTCAAATCAATATATTACTTAAAAAAATAAAGTATCAGCATCTTTTTCAAATCTGAATTTTTTTTTTGTAATTTTGTCATTCCGTTCCACATTTATGAATTCCTTTACGTAAATGCTCCAAAAGCGTTAATCCAATGTAAAAATGTAAACGGAACGTATTTTGTTGTTGTTGTTGTTGTTGAGGAATGATGTCCTTATCCATTATAGGATATCACTTTTTGAATTTACTGAAGTCCTTATTTATGACTCCATATCATAGGTTTTTATCATCAGCTCTATATTTTGTCAAACAAACAAGTAATCTGTTAAGTTAACTTGTCCAGCAGGCTTTCTTACATGATATTTTCTTTATCATTAATAAAAAAAACTCTTATAGACCCTTCTATATATATCTTTTGCTCAGCATCGTTGACGAAAACACATCTATATACACTTGAGGGCATTAGTATGTAATAATATTAGAACACCTTTTGGCTATTTTGATATATACTATTGTATCAACGTCTTAAGGTTTATTTCGTGTTAGTTTTATTCCTGTGTGAATTCGCAGGTGTATTTGTACACTTTCACTGTTCCGTTACGTAGTCCCACCCACAGATCACCACTAGCTAACAGCGTCAGGAACCAAGGATGAGATTGGTTTTCATTTGCCAAAATCTTGAGCGGGTTACACACGGGATCTAACAGTTGAACTGTTCTCGAGTAATGTTCAGACATCAAGATGAGATTGTTGTGGGTGAACACTACATCGGTGATATAAAAACATTCTGGTAGACTGGCTGGTACCATCTTGTCAGCAGGTACGGTGACTCCTTGATCAACGTATCTGAGAAGCAACTTGAGGTCGTGATCCAACATCACCAGATAATGTCTTGAAACCGCGTAACAGTTTATGGCAGCTACTGTCCCTGTGTTACTGACGCACACCTTGCCAGGAAGAAAAAATAAGTCCTTGCCACGTTCATCCTTGTGAGCTCGAGCTAGCTCCTTACCTTTGCTATTGTATCTCGCCAGCACTGATGTAGAGTTTGGTTCTACAGAGTAGATCTTTTTGTCTGTCAGGGTTATCAGGATGTCCCCGCTTGGTGTGGAACACATGCTGATAGGTCTCAGTGGAGTTGTACGGAGCATCGTTGAAGGGTTTCCGTGATGTTTACTCTCGTTTGATTCAACTCGTTTGACACAACACTTCAAATAGCACAAAGCTAAGACTCTCTGCGTCTCTGGTAACACAATAAGATCAACTACTCGGGTACCACAAGATACAACCCTTAGTATGTCACCATTTCTACCGACGAGTTTAATCTTTGTTTTTTCATTTTCACATACGACCCAGTAGTTCCCTGCTTGTGTCGGTCGCATTACATAGGTTTCTTCAGGCATCTCAAATGAGCGCTGATATGACAAATTGACATCACATTTGAGATTCCTACAAGTCTGGGCAGTTTTAGGCTGAGTGCCAGTGTTATGGAATTCATCTTTCACAGTCTCCTTCGCGGCATCTTCTTGTGGTCCATCCCAATACAGGTCAATCGTACGAACACTGGATAGTTCATCTTGATTGTATATCACAGAATTATAATCTGTTTCGTCACAGTTGACTGAAGAAGGAGCGTATACATCCTGTTCTACTAGTTCTCCGAGTAACTTCTCAACATCATTTGAGGTTCCTGCCACATCCTCAATAAAGGCAAGTCGGGACACACTTGGAAAATCCTGCTTGACAATTTCTGGCAGAATCATTCTCCATCCTTGTTCTATAACTTCATATGGATTGTCAACGGCAAGAATTCTATTACCTTCATTCTGATATTTTGTGACTTTCTTGAATTGTTCTGTAGCATTTGTTTTCACTTCATCCAGATCTCTGAAGAGTTTATCATTATGACTATTGAGTTTCTCTATGGCGATGTTTGTTTTCATATCCAGCGATTGTTTGATTTGATCACGTCTTTTAAGAAGTGCTGTCCTAGTTTTTTCAGCACTGTCCTTTTCCGCTAGGCGTACATCTGTCAAATCGGTGATGACTTTCTCTAGTTGAACAAAACATGGACGGTTATTCGATATCTCAAGGTCAGACTTCATATTCTCTGCAACATAATCGATTGTTCGGATTTTATGTCCATCATGTTTTTCAGTATCCATGCACTTTAGACATACAAATATCTTACAGCTTGAACACGCCATCAATGTAACTTGCCCATGATTTGTGCACATCCGTGTGGCTGCCATCTTGATTCGTTAATGTTGCTTTACTTAGCTACGATGCCCTTTCCCTTACACTCCACTAGTCTGTGTTATTTTTTAGATGTTTGCGCATTATATTATGTTACTCGGGAAGCCTTCTGTTTCTCTGCGGACGGGTGACTTTCTCTGTTTATCTGATACGTATGTCATATCAATTTAAATAGCTTTAGTCGCTTGTTGTCGCCTCTTCCTGGTCCATACGTAATGGTATCCGTTGTGTTGAGTGGGTTACTGTACACTGGAAGTGCGTTATAGCGTGATAGGTAATAATAGTACATTCGTACACTCATATTTACGTTAAGAAACTGCGCAGTTTGCACGTTTTTATGCCCGGATTTCTTAAAAGGTAATTTCATTGCATGCTATTTATTTGCTTGAATACAGTTGGTAGTAAACTTAACTTGGTAGCCTTGTGTACTTACATTAAAAATAAGTAAGTGCACTATATAATTAACACGCTTGTCAACTGTATTTAACATGCTTGTGCAGTGAAGTGAACAAGCTGGTGCATTAGAAGTAACATGATTATGCACTAGCTAAAAGCGTCACACAGCTGTGCGTTAGAGTTGACTTAAGCACTAGAGTTTACACTATAGTGCACCGGAGTTAACAACCTGATGCACTAGAGTTAACAATCTTATGTACTAGAGTTCATACACTTGTGCACTAGAGTTAATACGTTTGTGCAATGGAGTTTACAAGCGTGTGCACTAGAGTTAACAGTCTTATGTACTAGAGTTAATAATCTTATGTACTAGAGCTCATGCACTTGTGCACTGGAGTTAACACGGTTGTGCAATGGAGTTAACAAGCTGATGCACTAGAGTTTACAGTCTTATGTACTAGAGATAATAATCTTATGTTCTAGAGCTCATACACTTGTGCACTGGCGTTAACACGGTTGTGCACTAGAATAACACCCTTGGGCACTGGAGTTAGCACGGTTGTGCACTATAGTTGTCTAATGCATTATATATTACCCGTTTGTGCACTGACGATAACACGCTTGTGCACTGGAGTTTGCTTATGCACTAGATTTAACACGCTTGTGCACTGGAGTTAATACGCTTTTGCACTAGGATTAACAATCTTGTGCATTAGAGTTAACAGGCTTATGCACTAGAGTTCATACGTTTGGGTACTGGAGTTCACAAGCGTGTGTACTAGAGTTAACAGGCTTATGCACTAGAGGTACAGTGTAACACCCTATAGCTAGGACACTGGAGTTAACACGCTTATGCACTGGAGTTAACAAGGTTATGCACTGGAGTTCACAAGCATGTCATCTGGTTACAAAAGCGAGTGCACTTTACTTCACAAGAATAATCATTTGTAATCACTAGCCAACACTGGGATTAACTGCAGTGCACAATATTATGTTTACACGGGGGGAAAATGCAACAGAAAGTGCACTCTGCATTGCATATTGACGATTTTTACGTCATATAAAAAAGGCCAAACAATGTTTATGGTGTATTTTGTTTTCAAATCTAAATGAAAAGAAAATTTGAGTATTCGGTATGAGAACAACAATAAATAGAAAAAAGAAAAAAAAATTCTCCTGGAAATTTAGGTCTTGATGACAGCAGTACAATTTCCTAAAAGTAGATTTAGGTTACCCCGGTAGAAAACCTTGGCTTAATTCTTAAGTTCTATCGGACGGGTGTTCTTCATTTCGTGAACTTAGGTTTTATACGCGAATTTTTTTTTTCGGTGATTGAAATGATGCAATGACACCATTGATAGTTATTTTTATGGAATTAATATTCGCATAAAGATAGATTGAAATTTGCGAAAATTATTTCCTCGCAAAAATTAATCAATTTCCAGTAATCCTATATAGTTCTTCAGTATTTCTTTCGATATTTCTATGAATTTTTATTTTATAAAGTTTGTGATGCGTAACATTTATGATATAACCTTAAATGTCTATCTCAGATAAAGCCACGCTCGATTTTAATTTTAGCTGACTTTTACTACTTCAAGTATCGCAGACAGCATTTTAGGTACTGCTGTATAGTTAGAACGTGACCGTCCATGAGATGCATGAACGCCTATGTTTCCGGAGAGCTTGCTCTCGCTTCCGGTCGTTTTATCGAATAGTATCACATTGGTTCCCGGTCTTACGGTTTTGTGTGTTCTTTGAGTTCCATATTTCCCTGACGTGTAATCACTTTGTTAAATATTTTTCTATTTTTGGCCTTTTTAGACTAATATAGCAACGTAGTTAATATGTAAAAAGGTGTTTAAGAAATCAGTGTTCCTGACACTAAGCTTCCGGTTAAACGAAGTTCCGTTCGAGACCTGATTACAGGAAATCAATCCACCAGCCTCCTGTGGAGAACTGCTGCAATCTTTGGTATGTTCGTAGACATGTCGTATCAATATTTTATATCTAATTTACCTATGTTCGACCGCTAGATTCACCTGTACGCCTCCGCAGGCCAGGTATGGAACGAGACGTAATCATGCTGCTGTACCAGCAACGAAAGGCGCTGTCGCACATCATCTGTAGTATCTGATTTTGACCTTCCCGAGACCTTTCTTTTTTGCTTTAAGACGCCATTTTGGGAGGAATTTTAGAAAGATCATATTTTATTAGGTTGAGACATTTACGGCAAGTGACGGCGGGAAAATGTCTGTAGGTTGCAGCGTGTAGCCGGGAAGGATGACTTAGGGATTAGAACATGGAAGCAGACGATGAATACTTCTATGAAAGGTAGGTATGGACACTCATTTATCTGTAACTAGCATTTTTGATCGCTATTTTGTTTTAATCATAATACATTATTTGCTCTAAATCGCTTTAGGTACGCAGTGTTGACCAAAATGAAATCAAGCTAATTATTTTTCGTGTTGGATATACCTTAATTATCCTGGTTTTATATAAAAAATATGTACATACAGTATGTATGTGTGCATTTTATCAATTTGACCAATCGACCAATATAATTTTTTTGATTTCTATATCAAGGAACACAACACTTATGAAGTCCAAAGTTAACTCTATTGTATATATCCTATTTACGGACGAGAAATGGAGTCATAAAATGTTATTGAAATTGGAATTTAACACACTGTTTGTACATGTATGGCTGTTTTCTAGGTTTATATTACATTTATTGTCCTTAAAGTAGGCAATAAATATGTTTATACCTAAACAAATATGTCGTTTGGTTTGGTTTGGTTTAGTATTATTTAACGTCCTATCAACAGCTATGGTCATTTAAGGACGGCCTCCCCTGTGTGCAAG
>JAUMHH010189095.1:0-11606 GCA_032359455.1 Chlamys rubida
AATTCTTGACGAAATACCTGACCTTTTTACCTGAGAATCACCAAATCATTGCGGTTTATACAACGGTGCGGTTTATACCCTGGAAAATACGGTATTAAGAAAAAAATTTACTCTAATAATTTTGATCACTTGGATGTCCGAGTTCTTAACTAGGGGGCGATAAGTTTGTAGTAAAAACTTAGGGGCTGGTGGCCAGTCTAATCACCACTCTCATTCCCTCTTTATAGTTAACTCCATTACCTCCCCCTCCCCAAATCTACACCCTCTTTCTCCCCCTCCCCAATTTCATTTTCAGGCAATACTATTGAACAGCATACAATGTGCACAGCAGTCACTGTCAGCACAAAGTCTGCTGACCAACATTCACACACTAATTCTATAACCAGCAGTTTTGCTTGCTTCAAGAGCTACCATCATTATAAGGGTCACAAATAGTGCCAGCTGGTCAGAGCCAGCCTGTACCCACACCCAGCTTCCTTTCTCTTTCCCATGACCCAATCAAGTCCTTCATATGTCAGACCCTATCAGCTAATCAGGGAGCCTGGTCAGAATTGGCCCCAGCAGGACTTGAGTGGGCTCTACAATTGAAACCCCCATGTGGTCACGCTCACAACACCCAATCTGTCAATTTCATTAAATTTGGATTCACTAAGACAAATATTGAAACCTGGCTGGATACAGATTCTGTAATTGATAATTAGATGAATTTCCCAAGTCCATTTATTTATACATTTGGGCCCAGCTTGATCTAGATCTGTACGGTGCTGGTAGATAGTTGTCTAAATACCATGGAAGGATCCAGTAGCATGTTACCCCATACGTGATACAGACTCTCATATTTTTATATTTTACACTTTAATTGGCTTTATTGAGGAACAAAGATTGATCGCTCCAAACAATCCCAAAATGACAATGTATTACTGTAGAACTAATGAAGATTACAACAATACAAAACCAGAGACAATTTCCTGAGATCTTCCTGCACAGCGGTGTGCAGCAATACCCCCCCTCCTTCTCCTCAGATAAAAATTTGATTTCCTTTTGTCCTAGTTGTCACTAATGAGCGGATGTATGAGGTTACCATAGCAACCAGAATTTGTGTGAAATCCATAAATGAAAGTTGAAACTATCAACTATTGTTGACTACAGACGCCAAACACCAAATTACAATGTATCATACCGACTACTGATTTACAAACTGTGAATGTGTGAAAATCTAATTTCAACTCAAGAATATAAATTTTAAGCAAATGATTTTAATCAATATATATCTATAGGAACAGTTTCTCCTGCAATGCCCATGGCTGGAAGTTTCTTCACACCATAGGGGGCCTAGCAAAATACAGGATCATCTTCAGCCACAGACAATGCAGTTTTATCCCTGCAAAGCTCTGTAAACGGAGGCAAGAATATCCCTCTGACTTTGAGAACAAAGACCTCCTTGTAGGCTTAGTCTGGCATCACTGGTTACCACGGCAACACAATAACCTGCAGATAACCTACAGATTTCTGTTGATAGTAAATAATGCGCTATAATTATGTTGAGAATTTCATTTTTTTTCCTGTTTAAAAAATATATCAAGTCCAAATTGCATGTAGGTCTGGATTTGAAATTGAAAGAAATTGAAGGATTTGAGTGGTACTTGAAAATGTGGCAGAGCAGACACAAATCACAGGACAAAGGAAGGGAAGATGGTGATCCATCACACCTCGGATTCCAACCATGGTGTGACCAGATTAATGCATTATTGCTTTTCATGTATGAAATTATGTCTCTTATATCTAGTAGATAATCACCCCAACTCCCTTTATCCTCGGGAGATTCCTGGTATACTGGTTACTGGTCATATGAGAGATGGAAAAAAAAACAATATCTGTTTCTCAATATACTTTGCTGATAGAGAATAGTCATCAATTTACACTGATGATAGCGAGTTTTAGAGTTGATGAACTGTATATTGGGTATATATAATGATATATTCCTTTCTCTGTGGTCTGTAGAGAGGTGATGACAGGGGAAGTGTTGTGTGTTTGTAGGTCATTGCTGTAATCAAAGGTTTTTCAGGAGACCCCCTAGCTCCCACCTATATTCTTTTAATTATCTGTGATAGATTAAACCTGCCAGGCTTTGGAGCCCCAATGACTCAAAACCACTATCACCATCTGATCAGTAGAGGACCTGCCAGAAACCCTACTGGCTCCCACCCCTATTTCCATCTCAGAGGAAGGGAACCTGCCAGGAACCCTACTGGCTCCCACCCCTATTCCCATCTCAGAGGAAGGGAACCTGACAGGAACCCTACTGGCTCCCACCCCTATTCCCTTCTTGGATGAAGGGGACCCAAAAGGAACCCTACTGGCTCCCACCCCTATTTCCATCTCTGATGAAAGGACCCCAGAAACCCCTTCTTCCTTCCTCCTAACTATCATATCCTTCAGCACTTCCAGCTAACAACAGAATGCTGATATATAGTCACTGCCATCTTGGTGAAGTGACTAGAAATTGGTTACCAACTCTGTTTTATTAGTGAAAGCCATATAAAGGGAGCCATGATTCATTTTGGTTATGTTACTTTTTGAACAAAATTGTCAAAATCTACCTTAAAAAGCATCTCTCAAAAGTGTAGTAGGTAGGGTGTGATGGTAAGGCCACTGTTGCTATCTCTGCCAGTCATAGGTATATATATGTGTGTATTTTACACAAAGATATATGTCTGAAAGATAAAATGTCTACAGAGAGGCCAATAATTTATTGTCTCCTGTCGAAGTACCAATTACACACAGATCAGACTCGCAGAAAAAAGGGGAATATTGTCAAAAGTGATGATCTTGCAATCTGACCACGCTATAAAGATAATGGCAGAGTGGAATGGGTACATTTAATGGTCTCCTTTGTCTTCACCATCATACAGTAGAGGCTTTTGCTTTTTCACAATTTCTCCTAACATTTATTCCTATTTTTTTCTAATTTGATGCATGTGTGGAAACCCAGTTAGTACAGTGTTGGTAAGGAATTTATGATCTGTAATTTATATGCTTTATTTGTGACTTTGCTGTGTAGGAGCTCGAGGGCGCTGTTCAATTTATTTGTGAATTCTATGTAGGAGGGCGATGTTGATTGTTTTGTGACTTGACATGTAGGAGCTACGTTGATCGTTTTGTGACTTTGCTGTCTACGAGGGTTGTGTTGAGTGCTATATGTTACTTATTTGTGACCATTTATCATATTGTGACTTTTGCAGTGCGTAACAACTTCATTTGTGACTTTGCTGTATATATATATAGAAGCGCTCCTTTGTTGAATGCATTTAATTTTATGTGTGGGAGGACTGCGTTTTCTAGTGTGACTTTTCTGCAAAAGATGTATTTGTGACAATCTGTGTAGGAGGGATGTGTTGGGTGTAAAATAATACGGATGCCTACGCACAGAGAGTAAGGTATCTGTGATTTTGCTGTGTTGGTGTACAGATCTCACTGAAGGGTAATTAAATGAGAAATAAACCCTACAGACAAATGAGCAATTACAGCAAGCAGGAAGGTCACACACAAGTAAAAAAGAGATCACGGGCCGGTCAGAGCTACAGGTTAATTATCCGATTCTTGTTCACATTACCGGACACTAAGTAACAGACAATTACTGCAATGTCATTACCACATATCATTAGGCATTATGTATATCAATGACAGTGTACTGACCCCTTGTCTACTAAAGGCTTATGACCGTATCACTATATAAATGTAGACCCTGTGAGTACACCAATGTTTATACTAATCCTGATATTGGGCACTGTTCTATACCACTCGCCCCCTAATTACACCCTCCACAAGATGTCTTCCTGTAGATCAATACATCAGGCTCAAGTGGCCATTTAAGTGGCCAATTACTTTAACCTTTGAACCAACATTTAATTTATTTTACATCATCATCTCATGGACAAATACAGAGACTTTATAAAACAAGATGGTCTCTGCTGTCTCCCAATATCACATGTATCCATTTTTTTTCTGACTCCCCATCTCCAATGAAGATCCCCCCAATCTCACAAGCATGTATCCATGCTCTCTTCTGACTCCCCATCTCCAATGAGGTTAAGTGTATGGTACTTGGAAGCAAATAAACCATGAAATGGTCCACTCTGCTATACAAATATTGTACTGGCCAGAGTCCCTCCCTGTATAAATATTGTGGTGTTGGTGGAGGGTCCAAGGAGAGGTGGGACAACACACCAACATGTGGTAGGTTAGTGTTTGGTGCAGGGGGGGGGGGTATCCTCTGGACCACCACTTGGCCAAGGATATGGTGTGTATCTCCTGGACCAGACTTGCTATAAACATTTCCCACACATCACAAGGCCTAGCCTTATTACACAAACACCTAGCTGTAGAGCCTACCATAGTACTGCCATTTATATTACCACACTCTAGTCGGTCATTATCTGGGCCTCTCATAACCATCATCATCTGTGATGACAGCCCTAATGATGTTGATACAGAACACCCTATAGCACTAACTGGTGTAAAATCCCCTGCCGATACTCCGCCAAGGAATCTTCAAAATCAACCTGTTGGAATAATAACAGGAAATACCAGATTTGGTTTTGAACCAAGTACCCTGAACTTCAGCCATAATATAGTGGATTCTCAACAGCACTTGCTGACTATAGAGGTCAAAAAGCTCCTGGCTTATAGAGTTCGTGTTTTTATAACGGTTACCATAGAAACACTACTTTGAAACATTAATGGCTGCCGGATTTACTTTGTACCTTATTACTGTAATTGAGTGTAATCTTTAGAGTTTTTTTTTGTCTGAAGGGTTAGGCAGGTAGAGATCCTGACATTAGCAGTATATATGTCCTAATCTAATAAAGTAGTAAACACCACATCCTTGTTTTTAGAAACAGGGGAAATAACATGATGGAGAAGCCGTAACATACTGTTTTAATATATCGTTTGTAAATTTGCTAGAGAAAGTATATAGAGCAGGTATGAGGAGTCTGTGGAGTAGGTACATCAAACGATTTCATAGATATATGGTCACTTGGCCCATCCAAAAATGATTACGCTATTAACCCTACAAATTAATACTAGCTGGCATTCAGAAAATACCATTCAGCATTCTCCTGGTAACTTCAATAAGAGCAAGCCAGTATATATACGTAATACCCATTTCTTGTATTTTCGTTAAACTTATGATTAATTAAGATGAAAGTATTTTTGGTTGATTATGTCTTTGTTGGTATTAGTTATGAGCCAATTAAATATCAATACCACATCAAGGAGTTTCAAAAATTTTGACAACTACAATTAATCATGAAAATGTTGTTTTTGGTTTTAACTTTAAAGTGACTATGTTTGATGTATTGCCCTGCAATTGTTACATTTACTTGCAGATTCATTAGTAACGGCTTTCCTGATTTCCTCTGTTACGAGTGTGAAATCCCACAATATTTCGCCGCCAGAGATCTGCAGGAACCTTGGAGGTATTTTAAACTTCACTGGCTCATTACCAATACTTGCTGCCATTTGGTAAACATGCAAGTTCTGATGTAGAAATGAAGACTACAAATGATCACTCTGAACCAATCACATGTGATGTACTATATATCGTAGTAGTACCATATGAGGTACAGGCATGCAAGTACTGTATTAAACATACTAAGACAATATGATCAACTCAACTGAAGAGAAAAACGGTGGTGAATCAAGTACCATGGTTAACCATTTCAACCGTATAATTTACCAATTTAAGCAGTCTTTACCCTGGTATAGTAAAGGAATTTCTAGTATAGTTCAGTTGTACGATTGGATAGAGTTGGGTATGGAGAGTTTATCCAATAAATATACAAGTCAATGGCATATATGGTGGAACAGTGTATGGAAGTACATAGCAAACAGGCCGAATCTGCTATTAAAAATACATAATCTTCAGTTTACATATTAAGATGGCAGGGTCAGTTGCCTTCTCTTGCCCCCTTGCTACGGGTATATACTGTAGTTGCCTTCTCTTGTCCCCTTGCTATGGGTATATAGTTGTGCTTTCTTGCCCCTTGCTAAATGGGTATATAGTTGAGCTCTCTTGGCCCCTTGCTATGGGTATATAGTTGTGCTTTATTGTCTCTTGCTATGGATATATAGTTGCCTTCTCTTGCCCCCTTGCTATGGGTATATAGTTGTGCTTTCTTGCCCCTTGCTAAATGGGTATATAGTTGTGCTCTCTTGGCCCCTTGCTATAGGTACATAGTTGTGCTTTCTTGCCCCCTTGCTATGGGTATATAGTTGTGCTCTCTTGCCCCCTTGCTATGTGTATATAGTTGTGCTTTATTGTCTCTTGCTATGGGTATATAGTTGCCTTCTCTTGCCCCCTTGCTATGGGTATCTAGTTGTGCTTTCTTGCCCCTTGCTGTGGGTATATAGTTGTGCTTTCTTGCCCCCTTGCTATGGGTATATAGTTGCCTTCTCTTGCCCCTTGCTATGGGTATATAGCTGTGCTCTCTTGCCCCTTGCTATGGGTATATAGTTATGCTTCCTTGCCCCTTGCTATGGGTATATCGTTGCCTTCTCTTGCTCTTGCTATGGGTATATAGTTGCCTTCTCTTGCCCTCCTGCTATGGGTATATAGTTGCCTTCTCTTGCCCTTCTGCTATGGTATATTTCTCCCTTCTATGGGTACTTCCCCCCTACCATGGGTTTCACTTCACCTCTTCCAGTTTTGAGATTATTTCTATCACAGTGACAACTGATGCTGAGTTATGATGCCAGTCTACATTTTTTTACTTTAACTTAATTACTACAATCCTTTTTTCCAGTGTTCTATAAAAGTCAACTCTGCACACTAAAGCCTTCAGTTTCTAAGTGGCACTATCTGTGAAGCCCTGGCCTGATCCTGAATCCCGACACCCAGTCTGATAGGGGGACCACATTCCTGTAACAAAAACTGTCCCTCCACACCAAACCCTAACTAAAACACACAGGCTGCAGCTTACAAGGCATTCATGAAAGAATTTCAGGGCAGAAGTTGCAGCAGTAACCTAAACACAACAACTTCTCCTGAAAAATTCCAATCGCCTAGCTGTACCAGTGTACACCAGAATCGTTCACTTGCAGACATAACAAACTTTGATTAAATAAACGGCCCAGTTTCATCTCCTTCTAATCTCGCCATCTATCAAGAGAAAACAATCAGACAAGGCAATGTTATTGAAGTGATTCCAGATTTACTGTGAAAGACAAATGAAGGTCACCCAGGACTCTTAGTGTCTGGGTGGGCGAACACATGCTAGCAGCTCCTTATAAGTCCTCCTCACTGCACCTATCAGACAGCATGCCCTTATATGTACAAGACATTTACACAATCACATTTCACTTACACAGCTGAGACCTGGCCATGGATTTGTAATGACATAAATGACTGACCTGTCATTAGTCAAGCAGATAGCCAGGAAGATGATTGTACCAGCATAGTGATTAGACGCCATAGAGCATAATTATAATGATGACTGCCCTCAGGAAAGGAAATACAGAAATCTAGGACCTGACCACTTCCAGTCTCTTTATCTTGATTTTACTTGCATTCAGAAACAAATGTAGATTTGTATTGACCCCAGATCTTTTTAGTACTAATTATAATATGACAATTTATATTGACTTATTAATATATCCCTCCTACACTTCTTGGGATCTTTAACCCTTTCACCCCTATGTAACTTTAGTAGACTCTACCATGCATTTATCTGGATGAGTCCATTATGGTCTACAGTGGTGAAAGGGATGGAATAGTGGTCATGATCAGTCTGTCCGTCAATTGCAAGGGCAACATCACTGGAATGCGGGTGTCTGTCCATCTGTCTGTAGACACCAGACACTGTGATCTGGGTATATCTCCTAGGACAGCCAGAGGTTGATCAGGGGATGATATGATAAGTCGAACATTAACCCTGCTAATGAAATGTCCCTATGGATACATAATTTAGATAGATACTGGCTGTGAAGGCTTAGACAGGCAATCACCATGTCATATGGACAGGATTACAACATGTCTGTCAACTAGTCCAAAAATCTCGGTTCTCTCCGCTGGGATAGGTAGGATAGACGGAGATTTCCCAGCTCAGACTAAGGACACACTGTGCCTGCTAGGACAGACAGAACATTTCATAAGGTGATGTCAATGACATCAATAATGATTATTCTGAACCAGATATTGTTCATTGGAAATAATATACCCTCAAATACTTAGTCCTTAATTTTCTATAGAATATTTAACTGCATTAGACATTATTGATATCTACTTTACGCGCTGGTCATCACCCAATGAACAGTGTCAGATCTACAGCTGGAGCGCCACAACGAGACCCGAGTCAGACAGTTGACACTGGTGAATCCCTGTAAGAGACTGGTGTTGTATAATAGTACCAACACACTATGTCTACAATGTGAGTCTTCTTTAAGTCCTGTCTCAACCATAAACTGTCTCAGTCGCGGAAACCCATGGAAACATTGCCGGCATCAGCTATCTTCATTTCATTTGATCCAAATAAATATAGAATGAATTGCTATTTTCGTCTGTCAATTGCTGGCAAAAAATATATTTTCATTATTTTACATTGTGTAAAATTTTGTTATCAGTCATTAAACTATCCATGAAACAATGTTGATGGAACAGCACTCTAAAGTCATGGTCCTTTCAGAGATTGATTCTGAGCCCTAGTTAATGTTACATAAAGAAGACTGTCAATTGCAAGCTTCATATTCATCTAAATTGATGCAAGCCCTCATTTTTTTATTTGTAGGTTCTGATAATGGATGTTTAATTTATGCAAATGTCAATATATACAATTGTATATATGTATTAAGAATGGCATTAGGTCTGTTGTGTAGGAAATCTGAAGTTAGTTCCAACCATGCTTGCTCCAGTGTTTGGCCACAGACCCTATACAGAGCCAGGAGAGACAGGAAGTTTTCAGATGAAACAGGAATTATACTCGATGTCAACACAGTGGTAATTATATAAAGAGGTATTTGGCAGTCTCCAGCATCTACCCTATCCCATATTCCCAACCATTATCTGAGACATTACTTAAAATTCTCATTGTCACATATAAAACATATATCTAACCTTCATAATCATGATCCGATGTAGCATTATAGTGTGAAGATAACTGCTGAAAAATGCCCTGAGATTTGTACCAAAATTTCATTAATATCCTTCACTGTGTAGGTCAAAACGGAAGCAATATCTGTGTTCTGAGGTCTGTGCCTATGAGAAATTGACATCCGTTTTTATCCGCCCCTCCTCCAGTCTCACAAATTGTCCAGCTCCATGGCATTTAGACTGCCACATCTACAGCTTGGGTAAGACAACACTCCCCCAGGGCTACCAGGCAATGTATTTACCAGTTTCCTCTTCACTAAATCACTGAACTGTTTCCTTTCCTTGCTCTCCAATGCTCTCTGCTAATGTACTTGACTAACTCTGGCAAAAAAAATCTAGATTCATTTTTATTCACGGTTTTCCCATTCACTATTACAGAGTCTTTGGATCGCTTCATTCCACTTTACCCTCTACTTCATGATGCCTCTACCTGTTTTCTGTTCCTTTCAGGTTTTCTCTTTCGTGCTCACAGTGTCCTGGCACCTAACATTTCTCTCACTAACCTTTATTGATCAATTTAAAATGCCATGTAGTTGTTGCTTTGGAAGAGTTGCTTTTAAAAGTTTCAACCACATTTTGTCAGGTACTGTGGGTTGTTAGTTACAGAAACGCATTACTGGAACACAGAGAGCATTAGAGTGATTGATGACAGACCCTTTCTGCTGGTATGGCGCTGTATACAGGAATTGAGGGCTACATGTTTAATTGACGAGTTGATCTTTAATGAAGACTGAAAGTGTTGTACCTGTAATGTTACATAGAACGCTTCTATTTTTCATACATTTCCAGTAGATTTATTTTCTATGTCACGAGACCATAAAAAATTTTCAGAAGAAAACCTATATATTTACTCATGCTTTTAAAGACATTGCATGTATCCAGTATTTTTTCATTTTTGACTTCAAATTGGGTGTTTGTTAAGAGTTTTGTGTCATTGCAACTGCTAAAACTAAAAATCTCTTACAAAGATACTTCATGCAATACAACAATGTGGAATAATATTATGTATTACATTGTATGTTGCATTGTATACTTTCACAATACATGTACAGTGAAAGTATACAATGTAACAGTTGTGATACATAAAATGCAACTTTGGTGAAATCATGTAATATTGGTGAAATTAGTCGACATCAGAAACAGTATACACTGTAACACTGGGTATAGTGAAATATATAATCTCTCACTTGTGAAAAACTTGTGAAAACATTCAAGTTTTTAATTTACTCTAAGGGAAGTCTAAATAGACTGGTCTTGATATGAAACAAAAAATATCCACGGCAGAATGAATTCAAAACAGAAATTTTCACATAATTATTTCTCTTGCACTGGACTACTACTGCTTTTGTATTTCTCAACAATTTCGTTAGGATTTCAGCTAAAATGTAAAAAAACCTAAAAACTCAAGTGAAGGAGCTTGAGGCTTCCGAGATTTACAAGGCATTGACATCATGTCACTTTGTCTATAAAAGTCAGCTGTGATCTGTTAATGTCATCATAAATATTTGGAGAGGCAGGCTTCAGAGAGCCTTAAATGCTTTACTTCCTTATCAGGAAAAAATACCAAGCGGCAATGATACTGGTAATCCAATCAACTGCCAGAGTACTACTAATTGAATGCGAGGAGGCCCGTCACGGGGGAATTAATTCAGAAGCTTTACTGGAGACGTAACTACTGAACAACGTTACCTTTACTGTTCACTGTTTATATATCTTACAGAAGGACCCAGGTGGATATTGTTATACCTTCAGGCCAATCTAGCGATTAAGTAGATTTTCTTGGCTTTAACATGAATTTGCAATCATATTTAAATTTCAATTACAAAATACCAAAGGGTTTAAATACTTTCCCTACAAATTGTAATAATTTTTATTTTAGCGTTACATTGCTAATGGAATATCAAAGTTTAGATATATTTGGCAACATATAATAATTCTTAATTTCTGGAATGTATGCAGTTTTTTTTTAAATCTACCTGGGAAGACAGGTTTATATTACCTTATTTTTCCATCAATAAGCCCATGCCTGGTAATAAGCCCACCCATACATATCACAATTCAGAATAAATACTGACAAATGTTATTTTATTGTCACATTCTTTGAATATGTGATTATATGTTGGTCTCCTGATGAGCTTGTAATGCAAGATAACCCTTTCACCACTGTAAAGTGTAATGGATTCATCCAGATGAATGCATAGTAGAGTCTGCTGAAGTTATATAGGGATGAAAGGGTTAAATACAGCATGGTAGCCAGTAGCTAGGAGCCATCAGATCTGATAATGTCATAGTGTTGAAATACTTTGTTGATCACAGTAATATTACAGTACATGTACCTGGTCTCAGTTTGTCACTGGTATACATACTGCATTAAATGGTTTGTCACAAGTTATTGTGATAAAGTATACCATGCTGGTCCTTGGCTGTAGTACCTTGTTTGACCCTGGTTTGTGTTCCT
>JAUMHH010189095.1:11706-30240 GCA_032359455.1 Chlamys rubida
GTGCCTAGTTTGTCACCAGTTATTGTGATAAAGTATACCATGCTGGTCCTTGGCTGTAGTACCTTGTTTGACCCTGGTTTGTGTTGCTGTGCCTAGTTTGTCACCAGTTATTGTGATAAAGTATACCATGCTGGTCCTTGGCTGTAGTACCTTGTTTGACCCTGGCTTGTGTTGCTGTGTCTACTTTGTCACCAGTTATTGTATTGAAGTTACCTGGCTGGTCACATATTGTAACTGGTATACCTATTGCAGTGCCTTCGAGATTTAAACAAATTTGCTTATCTAGATCTACATTCTACGAGGACAACCATCCATTAAGTATTGTATATATTGATAGCACATCTAATTATACTTGTCCTCATTTAAACACCTTATCTGACATTGGATTGCCTGTACCTCTGATAAACAAGGATCATGGTCAAACCTGTGACTCCACAGATACAGACCTCACCTGTCTACTTGACCCGAGACTTGGGGCCATGTAAACAATCGTAATCTGGGGCGCTCTCTGTCAATAATGGACAAGGACCTATCTTATGAGAGTGGAGATAAGTGTTTGATAGTACTATACAAATTACAAGTCTCTAGAAAATGACTGCAGTAACAATAGAGGTTGGCATCAGCTTTGGTAGTATAGCTATAAAAGCTCAGAACAAATCAGCATCACACAATAGCAATGGGACCAGTGAGTTCTTTTGGCACCAGAAAGACAGTTAAAATGGCATCAGTAGGGGACAGTTGTGGCATCAGTAGGGGACAGTTGTGGCATCAGTAGGGGACAGTTGTGGCATCAGTAGGGGACAGTTATTGTGGTATCAGTAGGGGTCAGTTTAGTGGCAGCAGAATTGGGTACAGTTATTGTGGTATCAACGGGAAACAGTTCTAGTGGCAACAATAGGAGAAGTACCAGTGACATCACTTAAGGACAGTACAAGTGGCATCAGTAGAGGACAGTACCAATGTCACTGGTGAAGGACAGTTTTACTGTGGCATCATTACCAGTGGCATCTATAAGACTGTACCAGGCCAGTGACATCAACCATGCACAAATACTAAATGACATTGAGTAACAAAGTGATATATATTTGCATCCAAAGGGATTCTACAGTTGTGATGGTGGCACTTAGGGTATACATTACGCACTAATGTGGTACCGGTTGTACTTTAGTTCTATATATATGACATCAGTATGATAGAAATACAGGAGAATTACCAGGGCTGATTTACTACTGAAGAATCAGAGGAATTATGTACATAGTACTGATGACAGTGTTAGTTTTAGAGATCATAAGTTAACACTTCCAACTTGTAGAATTTGTATTTTCAGTTAATGCAAAGTCAATGTTGTTTAAACCTATACTAAACAATTTGTCAATGATATTGGCCAGTGTGTGGTGTGTAGACACTAATACCTGATGCCTCGCCTGATATGAAGACAAAATCTAAATTCTTGTAAGACCTGTTTACCTTGTAGATAAATTAGACCGTAGAGCTACTTGATCGTTAAAGTGAGACTTGTGTGTGAGGTGATCAGTAACCGTGCCTGTCTGACAGTCCACAGATAACCCCCCTATTTAATTTCAAAAAAAAAATTACCATGAAGGAAATAACAAGTGCACCACAAAATATCAAACCTTTAAGTTCTATAATTATTCTAACATTAGGTAGGGTTTATCTTCCATCAATATCATTACATTTCAAAAGGTTCACATATAACATTTGGCAATAATGTTAACGTGAAATTGTGCGGTGTATATATGTATACCCTGCACTAAGTTACATCACAGTTTAATCCTACATAGACCTGGTGTGTACAAATGAAAACCTGCAGATAAATTGGATCGTGTCTGAAGTCTATTCACAACATACATGTAAACAGAAGGTAGGCCTGACAACTCATGCCTCGCATCACCAAGGACCTACTGTCACATTAGATCTATGGACGGTTGAGGACCCTGGGGCTCCTCGGAGTCCTACGTGAAATATGTGGGGGCTATATCTCGGCTCCATATCTCAATCTCTGGGGTACAAAAACACACAATATACCAACTTGTATTTTTATGACCAGTTTAATAGGCTGATGTTTCTCCCTGTGGACATTTTTTCCAGCTTGTGGTGCTCTCGAGGATCGCACACACTCAACACAGATAAAATGACAATAAAACATTTGACATACAATATAAACGAACAAAGACACACGCACTGTCTTATAGGCTGTGCAATAGTTGTGGTGACAAGGTCCGAATAAAACCAGGGTTTATGAAAGGCAATATTTGTATATGTCTCCTGTCGACACGTCCTCATCAACCATCAACTTTGTACTTTGTGGCTTCACATATTTATAATCGTTTATCTTGACCTTAGGATTTAGAAACAGCCGCAATATCAAATGTATTAAAGATTCATTTATACCCATTTTTACCAGTCTCAAACTATATATATACTTGCCTACTACTGCATTTAGTATCGCTTTTATTTATCAATAAGTAATAAGCCTGCCCATGCATTGAAAAAAGCTGACTCATCCTTTTCAGGGGCTTCATGAATTCTAATAAATCTTTAACCCTGCAATATAAGCACATCCCAAACAATATATATAGCTGTCCCCGAACCTCTTGGCTTATTGCAGGAATTTCAATTTATATAGGGATTCAACAATGCAATTTTCCAAAATTCCATCCGTAATCTTTCGAAATACCATATACATTTGTACCACATCAACGTTAATGAAAACATAATTAACACACGGCGGTGATAATGAAAATTGGTAAAAAATAAAGCAGTAGGCTTATACATTTTGGTACAAACTAATATTCCAGCAATACGTATACCTCGATATATTTTCCATACAGAAAAAAAGATGTTATGCTCACGACCAAACACGCCAATACAATTAAAAGATTTGTGCTACTTTCTCAGGGAAATAGATATTATACTTACACAGAAGAGTGCCACATAAATAAATTTAACTCAATAACCCCTGAAATTTCATAATGAAGTATTCCAACCTCTGAATTGGAAGAGTTCAAATGTATCTTCAGGGGTGAATGAGCTAATTCATGCATGGGAATTTGATGACAATTAAAAGAACACAAACAAACATTCAATCGTTTTGGAGTTTAATGAGAACTTCTGAATGTTTAGATAATGTGATTAAGTTTTTTAAGGGAGATAAGTATAACAAATCAAAAGTATAATGTGTAAGGTAGCATATACCCTTAAGGCTAGACTATGTATCATATATCCATATGTAGTCTATACATTGTATAAATGTTATGCTATGATAAAATACACATGCACTATACCGGTACAAAAGAACAATCTCTTCCTGTACTTTCCGCCAGAGAGATTGATCTCTGTTGAGAAATTCTAACTGATGTTTTCTGTAGATATAAAACTTTGATCCTGAAATAATCCTCTCATCTTCAGCTTCCCTGTATGTGCACTTCCCGACAAGCACTGAAGCTGATATTAATAGAGGCCTTGCACTGGGTACAGACTATCAGCCCATATAGTGGAGAGCTAAATCAGACATCTCAAATTCATTCACATACACAAAATCCATTAGGTACAGTAGATAGGTCGCCTCTTTTAAAATATCAAAAACCAATTAAAATGGTACAAGCAATATGAAGCTGTTTTAGGCAGCACTTGTTCACGCCGACAACACTATACAATAGTCTCTAAAACCAGGGCCTGTATTCATGAAACCGTTCTCATGCTGCAAGCATGCATTCTGTGCTCAAGCCATCTTTCTAAAATGTAACCCACCTAAATCATGTCAACCATCAAAAAGTCAAATTTAAATATTGAAAACAGTATTCAGCTTCTATTTTCTTCAATTTTTGTCCAAAACTTTAACAGAATAAGGTTTTTTAAATAATTTATACCTGGAACAAGAAATTAGACTTGAGCACAAAATCGAGGCTTGAGCATGAGAACGGTTTCATGACTACAGGCCCAGTACTGTAGGTGTCTTATATAAAGGTACATTCACAAGTTTTACAAGAAAAATATATATATTGTACTACTGCAATCAACTACATTTTTTTCAATCTTTGAAATTGCCAAAAGGTAATGAAACAGAAACATTTATGCAAAAAGCTCAGCAAACTTGTTCTTCAATATGTATACACTGTATATGTCCCAAAGTTTGCGATTAATAAGTTTGTTTTTGTGTGGTCCCAGTGCCCGATATTTTGGGGAATTAACCATGTGAAGAGAGCCTGATATTGGAGATCAAAAAATATCTACTGTACAAGTTTGTACACATCCTATATAGATACAGCGGGCTAGGATTTAACATCATGTACTTGCATTATCTCAAATATATTGCCAATATTTGGATTTTAACAAGTTCAGCTTGGCAAAGAATTTGATGAGTTACACACTACAAGCTAAGCTGTATCAGTATATACAAACGATACCTTGCAGTAGTGTATTGAATCTGTGTGTGTATGTCCTTATTGTCCCTATATATGTCAGCACCGAGGACAGATTCAATTACACCCACCCAACACCCACGCCTTATACATGGTATTATATACCCTGAAGGTAGCTAGGTACCATCTTTTATGATTTGTTTGTGTCCCTCTATATATACCTACAATGAGCCTGACATTTAACATCTAGTATTGGATCTACCACATATTCTATTGAACAACTAGAATCTCTAGTACCTTCGGAGCCTATGGTCTCCGTTTAGACTTATTAATCCTGTTTAAACCCTGAGGGCCCACACATAAACTCCCAAATCAAAGTAGGGAGTGAGCTTATTACAGGAAAATGAGTGAGATTTGTTAGCATTTTTACTTGAATGTATTTGGTATGGGTTGCTATATAGTATCTCAATACACTGTTTTTGTTGCTGTGTCAATACACTGTTTCTGTTGCTATCTTATACATTGTTTCTGTTGCTATCTCAATACATTGTTTCTGTTGCTATCTCAATACACTGTTTCTGTTGCTACCCTAATACACTGTCTCTGTAGCTTTATAAATGTGAAGACAGGAAGTAAATTCTGCCTGCCTCTCTTAAATTTATCAAGTGGTTGCATTGGCATCATTAGAGGTAGGACTATTTCTGTGAGCAGATGTCACTAGTATGATCACACCCACTAGGCCTGTGTAAAATCTACCACAATCATCCAGGATGACAGAATGTACTTAGAGGTCAAACGCCTCAGATTTCAAGGAGACTTCACATACCACATCACACAGTATCCTATTGCACATAGAAACAAATTAAACAGTATTGCTGTATTTCTATTTATACATTTTCTAATGGTTTGTACTTGATCTGTTAAGGAACTGGAGACTAAAAAGAAAATTATTTATCTGGGCATAAAATGGAGTAATCGAAACCATGTTTCACGAGTTCCATTGGAAATCTCATTCCATTTTAGCTCCATTATTCTTGACAAAGATCTCTATTAATTCATTCACCCCTGAAGACACATTTGAACTCTTCCAATTCAAAACTTGGAAAAGTTCATTATGAAATTCCAGGGGTGAATGAGTTAAACCACACCATATTCTCAAAGTATCATTATACTGTTGAGAGTCCACCCAAACGTAACAATACCTTCTAAACAAACGAAGTTATAATACTATAATCCTATTAACTGTCTCTCCAACCAATATCCTTCTACAAATCAAAAATATATTCAGTACCATTGAAATCTGAATGTATTTGATACCTGTACCACTGAGCTCTAAATATAAATGTATTTGAAGGTGACCCTGACTCGGAAGTGTAGGGTAGGACAGATGTTGTGTGTGCGGTAGCTATAATGTGCGGACAGTGTAATGCTTTACAAATAAAACCCTATCATTATCATACTGCTACCATTTGTCAACAGAAACTTCTAACACCTGGATTATAACCTCCAGTCTCAAGGTCAAACATCATCGTCATCCATTGTACATGTACATCCATGAGCATAGGTTTCGAAAGGGGATGTACATGTAAACATGTATAATGTGTGGGTGTGGGCAACATATTGGTTCTGCAAACATCATGCTGAGTGACACAAAATCTCAAACTCATTGTATCAACTTTCTTTCATCAGATTGTGGCAGCCCTTGTTGTTCGTGAATATTTTGGTCCCAGGGTGGGTATTGAAGGTGCATCAATTCAAATGATGTTTTTTTGGTCCCCTGGGTGGGGGTAAATTTAGAATGTCAATGACAATGAAAATATTACATATACCAGCCCTCATGTATATAATCACACCACACAGCCTGTATCAATACATACTGTGCAATCAGACAGTGTAGCTGTTTGATTCATCACATCGTTAATATATCGCATCTGTGACCTTTTCTCCACAATCATACACAATCCAACCTGTCACTGATGCTAAACTACATACAGATGTGTTGACATCAGATCTATAGGTTAGATCATCAGTACTACAATTCAATAACCATTCACAATTGCACGGAAGTTTTAATTTATTGAGGCCATACAAGTGTTTGATTGCATGAGGCCATGGACAAATGTAACAGATTGCTGCTCTTAGATCTCTGTACAAACACTGTTATATAATATAATGTAGCAGTTATATAGGAAATGTGTTGCTGCTGTGACAAAGGTTCTGTTCCAGGACTTACAGGCCCTGACACAAGCTGTCAGCAGACATCACGGCTGGATGGGGATTCGTTCCAGAACGGCTGTGTACCAACACCCAAACTCATTATCTACATTTAAATGCAAAATGTAGAATTCTGTACATAAGCTACTGAATTATTCATGACATATCACACAACCGAAAAAGAAAGGAATTTATGCACGACTGATTTCATGACTTGTAGTAAGATGAAATAAGCTTTCACTGTTTATGTATTCATTCACCTTATTATAAAGTCTCCGTTGTCAATGTCTGAGATGTTAAAAATTAAATGTAAATTCTTTTCCATCTGGATGTTTTTGTGGTTTAAAAAAAAAGACTGATCTTTCCTTGTATTAAGTTGAACCTTAGCTCAACCTTTACATGCACTGGGGTATTTAAGGACAGGATCCAGACTAAACATTTAAGAGACTGATAAATTTAAGGTACGAAATTCATCCAATTTTTTAGGCAAAAGCTTCTAGTGAGGTTGATATGACAATATCAAAATTACAAAGAGTATACTGTATCTACAACTTTCCCTACCTCGGTACATTAGTGACCTAGACCCAAGACGTCTATAAAGGCTTGCCAAGATAAGGTATACAATTGTCTTTTTATGGTCAGAAGGGTATATAAAAACACCTCTGTCTGGGTGTCCAAAAGAGACAAACATGTTGGTGACTGGTAGTTGCAGTCAAATCAAACCTAGATAATTAAGCAACTTACTACTTTATCATATCAATGCCAGGAGAACAATTAACATACCCAGTCTGAGAGTCATTATACTTGTCCATGTCATTAACATGCAAAACTCTGCATTAGTCACAAGTATGAGCAATCAATGCATCAGTTACATGAAGATGTAATTTACTATAAATCTTGGACATAAAATTAGATCTAAACCTATTCCGTCATATAACTACGTACATCCATCCTCAGACAATTACAAATACACTTGCATGTATGAAACTTTAACTACTCCCAAATAACTGCAAAATTGCCTTCAAACAACCAGTTATCCATATATAGAACCATTGGGCAATATAACTACGGTACCAGAACAGCACAAACTACCTCATAGAACCAGATCTTCCTGTACACATTCTGATTGTAACTTGTCAATACAGTAATGGCTGTGAAGGACAAGATTTCTAATTTATCCTTTGCCAGAACTTTTTCCTGGTACCAATTTATTATTCTGTTCTCATAGTTTAACGCAGGTAATTATTACCAGTAGAAATGTCACAGAGAAATAGTTGGACTGTTTTTAACAGTTCTGTTGGGGTATGACTGATCAGCAATGCAGCTGTCATGGATGATGGCGTCAGAAAATCCCATGACAAGGTGTGAATGTATAATTGGTTACTAAGGTTACCATTCCACAGCAGAAATAATGTGTATTATAGTGCCACAAACAAAAAGTCCCCTGAATTGCAGCTGTTATGTAGGGGAGCATTTTTTCCAGTGAGGAGTCGTTCAATGTCAGAATGACAATGCTGCGGTGTAGTATACCTGTATTCCAGATAAGGCTGAGCATGAGACTGCTCACATAAACGACTCATTAGGAACTCAATTCTCACCAGACTCAAGGTTCCCAGTCAATCAGTGTACGGTATAATTAAAGGCCCGAGTGCTGCACAGAACATTGCAAACTTTGAGTTCCACGTGTGTGCAATTAAAAGTGGCCGATAACAAGAGATGTGTAATCACTTGTGAATCAAACTTGCCAACATAAGCACTGGTATTATGCTGCTTGCTTTCTTATCTTGGATGCTTACAACATTTTCTTTATCGACTTCAATTTCAGGAGTTGAAAGAATCTTTCTCAGTGTGCCCGTATCTGTGGTAAAAGCTCGGCATGTTAATGGGTGATTCCTGTAGAACCACATTACATGTTTAAGTCATGATGCATATAACCAAAGGTCACACAAAAGACATCTCCCCATCTCAGGGTCTCCCGACTCTCACCAAAACCTTTCAAGGGAATTGAAATTTACGTATGTTTTCCTAATGCCAACAAGGCTAATATTTGATAAAACTGTGTACCAACGAGACCTGCCCTGCATAAATGGCCTGAGTCACGCTCGAATAATTGAAAGCATGATGTCTGAATGGCTATCACCTTGACCAGGTCAAATCTGCGAGGTTGGCTGGTCAATAATCCAGATTTGATCAGGGATGATTGGACAACTTTATTTCTGCACCTGAGGTCACCTTTGGCTGTACAGGTGTATAACACGTCTAACCTACCCTGATCAGACAGGAGAGACGAGTCAATCATCAGTGGTCTGGGTCATGGATCTAGAGTTCAGTATCTTACCACAGGGACATTTTGGAATGTATTCATGTGGAGCAATATCACTGGGCTCTCATGTTGGCATAATTGTCTTATTAATTTTTTCTGTTTCTTGGTGAATAAATTAAGTTCTTTGGGTTGCTACATTGTCACATTCACCTTAAAGCCTTTAACTGTACAACATACTGTATATATATTATTCACTATGAAATATTACCATAAAGGCAAATAAAACAATTGAAAAGTCTATTTGTACACATAATATTATGAATATTTAATTGTTATAATTCAGCTTGATTAAGAAAAGCTCTACTGAGCTAATATTTGCTTTGCTTTAAAACATGGGGCTGAATAAATTCAGGATTTTTGCTAGATATGGAACTCGCATTGAATAAGATATGAGTAGCTAGCTATGCATTATATTCATGCTGACCCTGTGAGTTGACCAGTGTACGGGCTGACCCAGTATGGACTTGACCTATCTATAAATATAACTGACCTACACAAAAATCCTCTTTAGATCAGTCACAATATTGCTGTTGGGAATTAAGCAGACTTGAATGCATACTGGTTAGTTAGTTGAACCCTTTCATCCCTATGTAACTTTAGTAGACTCTACTATGCATTGATTTGGTAAAGTCCATTATGGTCTACAGTGGTGAAAGGGTTAAGGTGACCCTTATACCGCAATAAGAAATATCTTAATTTACACTTCCACGCCACAAATATCTACGAAAATACCTGGAATTGTGTATTTTTCTACCTTAAAACTTTGCATGTTTCTCATGTTCATAAGTTATTTCAATTATTCACAAATTTGAATTAAAAGCATAATTTTTCTGACTTTAAAGTATATACATGGTCTTGAGGAAACAGTTTGTAACCCAAGATTCCAAAACATACTTATCATACATGTACATCTATTTCCAGTGTATATATAATCATTGATGAGGCTTCAAACTGGGCCATTCAGGTGTAAATATAACGAGTTATTCCTGAAACACAACACCTGTAGTACAACGTCAGAAGTCGGTACAATGTATTGGTGATTGATTCTGATCACAGATTAGTGATCGGACCGATAAGGTTATACACACACACGCAACTCTAGCCAATCGACCACATTCCACCAAAAATAGCCCTGTACAAAATAGGATTGTACTTTGATCATGACAATCGGCCAACAAAACTGACCTATCAAAGTAATTGTATATATGACTCAGGTAACACAATAAAATTACTGCATAGTAGTAGGTATGCATGTGTACTTATATTTATTCCTAGTACCGGGGTATTGAAATTTCCATTTTTATCGTTAATCTAACATTTAAGTTCATATTTATCAGGTGAGTAAACATTTTTGTAGTTGTTTTTACCTTTGACTATATAATGACACAATTACCTGTAATTAGGCCTCACACCTGTAAAATTAGGTGATCTCCAGTACATATTTCTAAGCATAATTTGTTAGTTGACCCAGTTTTTTTTTTAAGTTTTGAGAAGGTTGCATTCACACAAAAGAAATGTAAGCAAATCAAAATGTTCTTTTCAGAACTCGGCCAACATTCATTCACAACAACCAACAAATCCATAAAACTTAAGATCATAAAACATAACTGACTGGAACTTTTCAATATCACGGGCCAATCCGAGATAATAGTTTCAGGTTTTGGTAATAATAGCCCTAAACAAGCAGAAAGCTTTATATACCTGTCCACTGAACCGTGACCTTTTTCATTCTCCAGATAAGAGCTTCATTACAAAGCTAGTCATTCATAAAATGCCTGGTCTGGCTAGCATGTCTTTCCCCCATATATAACACATGGGTTCATCAGATTTTTAAACTCATTAATTACACTGATTTTTTTCTGTATTATCTATTTTAATAAAAATCCCTGTTCAGCTTTCGGGGTTTTAACATCTAAGATAAGACATGCACTAAGGCAGCCTGTGTATGATAGTATACAGGTAAATTTATACATAGTAGCTAGGCAGATGATTCCTTGTAGCAATGGAGGGGGTCGACTACTGACAGCAGGTATAAAGGTATACTGCATCCTGTCAGATCTACACAAGTAAGGAAGATGATGAGCGGCTTCAAGTCCACACACCTGTTAATAGTTTACAGCACCACTTTGTGGATTTCATCAGCAGGCTGACCTACCTGTTAGTTAATAGAGCACCACTTCATGTAGAGGAGGTATGATACGAGGGAGGGCGTGCGTGATATGAAGGAGGTATGATACGAGGGAGGGCGTGCGTGATATGAAGGAGGTATGATACGAGGGAGGGCGTGCATGATATGAAGGAGGTATGATACGAGGGAGGGCGTGCGTGATATGAAGGAGGTATGATATGATGGAGGGGGTGATATATGAAGGAGGTATATATGATATTAGGGAGGGCGTGATATGAAGGAGGCATGATATGGGGGTAGGGGTGCATGATATGGGTAAAGAGACTGCTATGGTATCGTGGATAGCGTCAACTTGTTTGGGTAAACATCAGAATAGCACACTGACCTATAGAGTGAGTATGAAATGGGGAGGGGTTGATAATTATGATATAAAGGAACTTTGAAATGGGCATGGATAGTTATAGATTAACCTACGATGGAGATATGTAGGATATGTGGGAGGAGATATGACATGGAGATGGGGGTAGAGTGTTTATCTGTTTGGGTAAACATGTCAGCATAAAGGGATTATGGTAACATACTGGGATGATGATGGTGGTGGTGATGGTGGGTGATGGTGGTGATGATTGATGTTGGTGATGATGATGGCAGTTTATACCGGAAAGGGAAGAGGGGATCTGGGAAGAGGGGATCTCGTAAAATAACTGCACATACAGGTTCTATATATATGCTAAGGGGAATACAATATAGGGTGGGGACCGTGCCTAAATGTAGAGAGCAAGGGACAGGGGTGTGACAATATGTGGTAGTAATACTATACAACATGAAGGGAAGGGGGAGTCTATAGGTTAGGGACAAGCCAGGGTATGACATATACATGTAGTACGTACAACAAACATAAAAGTAGGAAAAAGGGATGTAATTATAACACATATGATAACGGAAGGGGGGGGGAGGGGGTTAACATAATGGAGGAGAATGTTTACAGAGAGGATAAACATATGAGGAGGGGACATAAACCATGTGCTAACACTCGGTGCTGTGATACTGGCCGGGTATACCCCGCTGTCAGACATCACCGCTGTATCCACAAACTATACATCACCAGACACTACAACAACAGTTTTTTTCTTCCCATCTTTCATTCATAAAGTATTCAGTTAAAATAATTTACATGCAGAGAAACTTGATAGTGTTTATTAGGTATGTTAACTTGACCTTTATTACACAAGATGGATCCAGACTAGCTTTACTAGCTCCTAACAATACCCAGCCAGGTGCAGGTGACCATGAGATGACTAGAGACATACACAATAGTATATTAGTGACATCACCTGACCCAAAATGTTGCCATATAGCGGCATGGCTCTATTTAATTTAAATATAGGTAACCCTTTAGGCCAGACAACAAAATATATGTTTCCTGTAACACATTGGAAAAATTAAGGGCAGGTAGGTAACAAATTCTATCTTAACAAATAATTTTATATAGTAAATATATAGGAGAGTGATCTTGATTTTAAGTGCTTCTTTGAAAATTGTCTTAAAAAAGTTTAGGGTAGGCACAACAAATTAAAATGTATAGGATAGCCGGAAACACCAAATATTTTTTGTTTGGCCTACATAATCTGATATTTCTGTTAACGAGGTAACCCTGAGTTCTGCATGTCTAATGGTGAGTTAATGCAGTGAAGTCTTTTGTATCTATAATGCTGAGCTAATCCTAAATCCTGTATACAATATATCTACACCAGTCCCCGTCACACCTGTCCACCAGATGAGTTCCTCCTGACAGATATAACTCTGTTGGCTGTTTACATTGGTAACAAACATCCACACACAACCACTACTGTACTCTCTGTCACCAAAATCAACAATTCTACACTCAAATATTGGTGCTGAAACATTTTTATATAAAATGACACCACTCTGTCACCATAGACTTTTCAATCCTCACCTCCTATCATAAAACATCAACAACTTCCCCATCCAACAAATTACACACTAACATTTGGCTTGACAATATAAACAACATGATTTTTTCACTAAATATTTGCTTTTTAAATATACGTAAAAACTTACTGCTCCCAAAGCCGGTTTGCTTGCGCTTCGACCTTCTTAGTGAGGATGACCTGCTGAGATTAAGGCGGGGTAGCTCTCCGGGTGAGGCCAGAGCCATGGTTTTTAGTGGGAGATGTGTGGAACAGTAGGCTACAGCTGCCTGGTGTCACAAAGAGCCATGTGAGCAGTGCCAGTGACAATCTTGTGTAGCGGCGGCTATATATCCAGTGGTTATAGACACTCACAGTAATCCTGGGTACTTTCCTCTGTATAGCCAGGACATGTGTGAGACTATCCCTATAACCCAAGGTGTGTACTAGTCAGACACCACGTTCAAAAGTTCCCCCTCTTTCTGTACACAGCACCAATGTAGAGAGAGTATACACACCACACCACCTCTCCACTACAGCTAGCTGTCCCCCACAGAGAGGTAGACTGGCCTGTGATCTAGGTCACAACACACTACTGAGTGAGTCCACTGTGTAGCCTTAGGGAAGACCAGGCTGGGTAGACTATACAAATTAGTGAAGCGTTACCTTGTATATACTACACACACTACCAGGTATACACAGGTAAACTGTATGTATATACAGGTAAATCATAACTGTGGATCACACAATACACAACTCACCTGTCAGGTGTGTGTATATTTGAAGGCATAATATGACCATTATTTATTACCAGATACAGTTATATAATGCTATATATGTGTGTAATGTAAACTACAGTCAAATTACATAGAATTATTTCTAAATGGAGGTATATGATCTGTTTAACAGGAAAACATTTAAGCTTTCATTCTTTTTTTATAAGTTTACATACATTCAACATTATTCAATTACCTTCATCAACTCCCTAGAGGTTTAAATAAATTACAATATGAAAAGAAAACATCAAAAAGCATTGAAATATAATTGACTTTTTAAGATTGTAAAGCATTTTGTACATATGAGTTCACCATGACTTGTGTTTATTTTATTTGTGAACAATTCATTGATAACCAGCATACCACATAACAGACCTAGGCTTACATCTATAAGGTTAAGGCTTGGTCACATACCTTTACAAGGTGTATACCCACAACATCACCCAATATGGAAAATGTTCCTTTGTGGAAAATCACTCAAACTGTGACAGGAGGTTTCAGTGTCAGATTTACAATTAATGAATTGAACCCTTTTTGTTTTTATCAGATTTACCTCCGCAATTTGAATGAGATGGTAATCAAAGGTATTTGACTTAGACCTGTGGGGATGAGCCATTCTTGTCTGAAGGCATTTCCATTTCCGATTTTTTTGAGATACACATCTTTCAAGCAATATGAAATCCATTGAATGATAAAACATTAGACACCTTATTCAGAAAAAAGGGTACTGCAGCTAGATTGCTTCAGGATAAGAACTAATTGTCTTATTGAAAACAAAAATCAATATCGCCAAGACATAATAATCATGTGCTTGATTTACAGCTCCAAATGAGCCGTGCTATTTATGACACTGGCTTGGCTTTGTGTGTCTAACCAAAGTAAGATGCTCCGTTGTTGGGGTTTTAATTGATAATGTTTATAAGTTGGTATTAAGGTTGAAGCGTGGCCCTGACTGACAGGTTTATCGACATGGTATGATGTATGTCTTTGTTACGACATTGTTTCCCAAACGGGCCTGTCACACACCTATAAAACAGACATAACTTCCGTGATTTATCCTTTGTGACCCCCTGAAAGCACAGCCTTCGACAACTGTGGCCAATACACTTTCAGTCAAGTCTTCCTACAAAAATATTCACAGTTGGTGACCTTTAAATTTTGTTTTCTTGAAGAAATTTCTCATAAAAGATTAACACCTTTTTATCTATAGTTTTTATGCTGTAAAGTAAGTAATCTTTTATACAGCATAAAAACAAATCAACACCTGTTTGGAGTAATGTCAGCATACAATAGAACCTCTCATTTATGAAAATCATTTTTTCAATGTAGCCCGCTCTTTTTTTACCCTTAAAACAATTTCTTTTCCAACAATTGAAATATTTCTAAACCCTGACCTTTAACAGTAATATTCTGCCTGGTATATATGGTGACAGTATCTGTAGATGAGACTCTATATAAAGAATGTATTATTTCATGTTAATTTGTGATGACACCAAAATGATGACCATTACACTATAACTAGTTTAAACTGATTCGTACATCATTCTCAATCGAACAGGTAGCTATAGGCTACCAATGTCTGGCCATCAGTGTGTTACAAGATCATTATACCGGTACATTTGTCAGACAGACAGATTGAGATGTACAGACCAGAGCAGGTCACCTCCACTCAGATACAGGTACCTGTACTCAGGCGCCCTAAGTAAGTAGTCAGCACACCTATCAATATACCTGAGAACACCTGTTCAATCTACCTGTTAATGGCAATGAGGTATACATGCCATTCATCTATCTATTTAGCTCTGGTATATTACAATTTGTTTTACCTCAATAACCTCTCTACAGTGTGGTTTCTACACCAAGACATGGAACACCATATCCTATAGCTTAATTGTTACCAGATCACATGTGTCTGAATACAATCAGCTACTTACACTGAACTACTCCAGTCATTGTTTAAAACCTTGTCACAGAAATGAAATACTGACCAATTAATTCCCAGTTTCATGGACTGAATATTTAAATGAAGAAATGTACATCTTAAAATAATTCTGATGAAGTCTTGCACAGAGTACAGCCAGCAATTACTGTAAGGTAACAAGAGTTACCTCCCATAGTTCACTAAATAGAAGCCTACCAGTAGTGACCAATATAATTTAAGCTCTGAGCAAATGGTTTACCAACTGGTCAAGTTCCATAAATCAGTCTTTTAGTCAAGCAGACCTACTTATTGTTTCAGTTGTAAGATGATGAAATCAGGGCTGACCATTTTGGCCAAATGTACATTACAAACAATATCACTTTTATATAATAATTAATGACTGAAAAGTCAACATTTGGTTTTGAACATACTGTATTCATAAAATTTGAATGATTTGAAAAAATATATAAAGGGTAATAATTCAGATCACAGTCTGTCCTAGACTTGGTTATAAACTGAACAAGAACATTTAATCACCTTTGATCCATCAATCAAACAATCAAGGCGACATAAATGATGGTCAATTGTAACAATGTTAATCTGACCCTCGTCAAGTTCCACTTCCTATAACCCATGTCATTGACTTAGTGTTGGAACACTATTGATCAAGTACAACACGATTTGTCAAAACAATTCACTGTTAATTAAGAAGAGATGATGGTACAATTTGATACACTATCCATTCTGAAAAGTTGATTTTCAAAAGAGTACCGTACAATTTATTTTGAAAAGAAGATAAACATTTATTAATTTTCAGTAATTATAAGTCATGGTGCGTGAAATAGAGACCACCAAAATACCAGAAAGTTTCA
The DNA here is from genome assembly GCA_032359455.1 of Chlamys rubida. Classification (NCBI taxonomy): domain Eukaryota; kingdom Metazoa; phylum Mollusca; class Bivalvia; order Pectinida; family Pectinidae; genus Chlamys; species Chlamys rubida. Next base: position 28,254 of record JAUMHH010189095.1, read on the forward strand.
AGCGTTATTGTCTAAAGATATCTGCAAAATGGTCTCAATTAATCCCTATAGCTACAAACCTGTATACTAGTGGGAACTCGGTATACACAAGTATCCACGGCAGATCCACCCGAAACCATCCACAATAAGACTTATAGGGACGTTGTGCTCTCCACCCCCCGACAGTGTTTTACATCAACTGTAAGGTCATTGTGATGTCAGAGACCAACATTTTCCAATTGCTGACATTTATTAGACTTTGCTTTTAGCTCTATCTTTTTATAGGCCATTGTGTACTATAATTTCTACATCACTGACTTTCAGTAAGTAGGCTTCACATTAAGTGTCATGTCTTTGGTTAGATTATACATTAAGTTCCATTTCTGGTTTGGTTTCGACTTTGCGTTCAGATCCATTTTCTTTGATGACTTGCTGCACCACAAATCATTTAATATACAAAAACACTCAATTCTGGACACTTCAAAGAAATACTTGAAAAATTTGACTTTGTGCATCACTATCTACTAAAATCTTGAACCAGAGAATACTATGTCTGACTATACATTTGATGATATTTACAGACGCTGTATACGATGGAGAAATTACAGGAGATTACCAGTGAAGTCCCAGAGACTCCACACGAGGAGTGGTTCCACGACACCTACGGTAAACTCATTAACGCTGCCATGGAGAAACTCAGGAACCCAACCAATCCCAGCCACCCCAACAGTAGCTGGCAACACTTCAAACAGGTAAGGCAGGCAATCACTAGCATGGCCCAGGGGCGTCTAAATGAAAAATTCTTGAAAGTCTTCAAATCATTCTTGAAAACTTCCTTCCCAACTTTCCATTGATTGTTTTCTTAAAACATTCACAATCAAAATCGAAAAAATAGTAAAGCTGCAGTTCACTGTGATAAAGTTCATAACCTCGTTAACTCATTCACCCCTGAAGTTTCATAATGAACTATTCCAACCTTTGAATTGGAAGAGTTCAAATATGAATTCAGGGGTGAATCATGAGTTAAACCAGAAAGTCTGCATCCATGTCTGACAGACTAAAACAGCAGTTACATGATTAAGCAATGAATGAATGTTTAATATCGCTGTTAGTATAATATGTATTTGTGTTTTCAGCTACATTCAAGCTTGCAGCAGAGGGCTCAGAAACGCAGCAGCCTCATACTAAAGATGGAGAAGATCAGTCCTAAACTGGCCTCCCTCAAAAACACAGTCATCGCCATGCCTGGTCTGGGTACCTCGGGACGGGTAAGTCTTCTTCTGTAGAGAACACAGTTCCTGTTTAATAGATCAAGTGTCAAAAGTTGAATATGCTTGTATATTCTATAAAACAAAACAAAATATGAAATATAATCTTGGAAGTTATTACTGTACTTAAAGTATATATGTAATATTTTTCAGAAATAATATTTTTCAGAAATTTGGCTCATAATTCTATAAAATGTGAATTAGTAAATGTTTACAATAAATTAATGTCGCCCTTACAAACCGAATATATTTAGGTCTCTTACTCAAGTTCTGTGTACGTTTTGTAGGAGCGATACATAGGAGCTATTCATTTGATTTAAAACACCACTTTAAAATTTCGCTTTTCAGAATTTTTCATAAATCAACTAGATATTGATTTTCACAACAAAGCAAATTGAATAAGTGCTCAATTTATAAGAGACTGTTAAATGTCCCCTAAACTATTCCAGTAATCACAAAAGATATAGCGGCCCAGTAGAACTTGTGTATATATATGGCTACATTCGCATACCCCGGTTGAAACGGTTCGTGTGGCAAAAACAATGTATCAAGAATATTATGCCGTTCTTTCAACTGTCCACTGAATCACATTATGTAATTGTTTTAGAAACAAATAACGCAGGTACATCTGGACCCCTCAATCTACACGTACCAAATTTTCCCGAGGTCAGCCTCGGTCCAGATCTGTACCTGTCGTTTTCTTTACAGGTTCAACCGGTTCAACCGTTTCAACCGGTAAC